>WSTV01000523.1:0-20984 GCA_019632285.1 Tulasnella sp. 332
GATGGCGAGCATGTGCCTATGGTCTATCCTAATAGGCCAAACGGGGGGTTTAGTGGGTCCTCAAGAACCCCACACTGTTCCAGACTTAAAAACTCTGGTTCGCTTGGCTGGCGAGTTCCCCACCATTCTCACACAAAAAAAAAAAAAAAAAAAACATTGCCACATGGATACCTTCCTTCTGTGGGAATGTCTATTGTTTAAATGCTATGCTGGGCAAAACTGGGCAAAACTGGGTGCTAAGGCAAACTACCTGACACCCACAAATTTTTGGATATGTTATATCCTTTCCACTTTGCCAGGTATTGGAATCTTATTCTATACCATCTTGAATTGAGCACCTGTTCCACTTTGTATTCTTCTTCACCATGTTTATTCTGTACTGGTGCAGGTGGCTCTACAGTCCTTCCTTCAATTGGGTCTCTCACTGTGGCTGTTAGTCAAGATATGTAAAAGACCAGATGGATTCAAAGAGTGTCTGGTAACTGCAATTGATAGGCTGTCCTCCTGACCTTCTCTACTACCTTGTAGGGTCCAAACCTTCTATGTTCCAACTTTGCAGATGGTCTCAACATCTTAATCACCTTGGTTCCAGTGAGGTTGTCCTTTCGGCTCAACTATACATGATTCCTAACTTGATGTAGAGTTGCTTGCTGCATGTGTTAGTCATTGAATCATTGGTGTTTTTTGTTGCCTTTTCCAACATTGCCTTCACTTCTTCCCCAATTTCATTGATCCCCCATACCATCTCTTCAGCATCTGGAACCTTTGAGTCATTGAACGTCTGTGGTGTGATGCTTGGATGACTTCCATTGTCTGCAAAGAAAGGTGTTGCTCCAGTGGATGCATTGACTGGATTATTGTACTGGAATTCAGCTATTGGTAACCATTCATCCCAGTCATCTTGTTGATGGTTTGTGTAGAGCCTCAAGTACTGCTCCATCAGCAAGTTGATTCTTTCTGACTGTCCATCAGTTTGAGGGTGATATGCTGTCAAGAAAGTAGGTTTCACTCCTATCACTTCATATAGCCTTCTCATGAACTGTGAGTTAAAGGTTGCTCCTTGGTCAGACATGCTTTGAAGAGGTGTTCTGTGGAGCTTCCATATGTTGTCCAGGAACATTTTGGCTGTCTCTTTTGTTGATGATGTTTCCTTGGTAGCTATGAAGTGTGCTCTTTTAGTGAACCTGTTGACTACAACTAGTACTGAGTCATTCCTTTGTTGGTGACTAGGAGTTTCACTATGAAGTCATAGGTTACATTTGTCCATTGTCCTTCTGGAGCTGGTAGTGGCTGTAGGGCCCCTTAAGCCCTCTGATTGATGGCTTTGGTTCATAGGCAGAGGTTGCAGTGGTCAATGTATTCATGCACCAATTTCATCATTGAGGGCCACCAGTAGGTTCTTGCTACAAGTTCCAGCATTCTGGCTCTTCCTGGGTGTCCTGCTGTGACCGAGTTGTGTCTAGACTTGAAAATCTTTCTCCTCAGGTTTCAATCCTGTGGAACATAGATCTTTCAATTGTACATCAGCACCCCATTCACCAAGTGATAGTCACTCATCTACTCCTTGACTTTTGCTGGTGCATTGTTGTCAGGTAGTTTGCCTTAGCGCCCAGGTTTCGCCCAGCGTAGCATTCAAACAATAGACATTCCCATGGAAGGAAGGTATCCACATAGCAATATACAATAGTCTACTTTAAGCACTCAGTTTAGCGCTCAAACAATAGACGTTCCCACAGCTGAGAACCAAATGCGTTACTCCTCACAGGAAGGAGATAATTCATGATATCATGATAGACTAGATCTGATTTATGATATCTTAAATGGAGCTAGATAGTCACAGAACATTGTGGAAGAAATCAGTCAGCATTATAGCCATTTAGAAGCATAGCTCCATTAAGGAAGGTGGTCAAGCACTACTCGTTTCAGAAACCACCTCCTTTATAACAATGGTAGTATCATGACATCATTACCAGATATTTATGTATAAATAGGAGGGGGCTCTCAGTAGGAGGCTCCCCATCGCAATCATCTTGTATACAAAGTTCTTCCATCCAAACCAGCTCTCAAACTCTTAGCCCATACCCATCAGACCTATCCCAGTTCTCAAAGAAGTGAGTATCCCTAGGCGATACCTCAGTAAACCATTAGATCAGTACAGAAGAACTGATCTTACAACCGCCAGTGCCACTTTGTAGGAAGGCTAGGACAGCAGCCACTGACCCGTTCCTTGGTAGTACCTCCTTTATCTCCTTCATGAGCTCTTCATCTGAGAACATTGTTGCTGCAACCCCAAGGTGAGATCCCCCAAAAATGGGTTTGAAATTCCCTACTCCCCCCTTTGGCTGATGGTCTGGCCTTCAGGAGAGTGGGTCAGGTCTTGCTTTTACCCTGGGGTGGTACACTATCTTTAAATCGAATCCTACCAGGAATAGACTCCATCTGGCTTGCCTTCTTGATGGTTCTTTCATTGTCAGGAATGTTTCCAGGTTGGCATGGTCTGTAATAACCAATGTTTGACCATTTGCCCCCTCTAGGCATTGTCTCCAGTCTCTGAAAGCTTCATAGATGGCAAGGAGTTTAAGGTTATAGACGTCACAGCCTCTTTCAGCTGGGGTCAAGAACTCTGATGCATAGACAATGGGGTGTAGTTTCCTATCTTCTCCTTTTTGTAATAATATGGCACCTCTTGCGAAGACTGATGAGTTGGTTTCTACCATGTAGGGTTTCTCAAAGTCTGGGAAGGTAAGGACAGCAGCCGATGTGAAGGCTCTTTTGAATGCTTTGAGGGAAGATTGCTACTTGATTCCCCATGAGAACCTCTCGCCCTTCTTCAACAGATCCATCATAGGCCTTGCTATCCTTGAGTATCCCTGGATGAATCTTTGGTAGGAGTTGGAAAATCCCAGGAATACTTGGATGTCATGGACATTCTTAGGTGTCAGCCATTCTTCAATTGTGGCTATCTTTTGTAGCAACCTCTGTTAGCGATGATAGTAGATAGTGTTTATAATGTGGGAATGTGTAGACTTGGATATGTGCAGGTTACAACGTCAAAGAGTCAGGGTACTGAGTATCAGGGTACAATGTGATATGGACGAGGGACAGGGGACAGGGTGTGCAGATAGCACAGTGTGTTTGGTACAGAGAAGAGATGCTCTTATTCCAGAGGGAAAGAACAAGAGGAACAAACCTCTTCACTTCCTAACTACTTATACTAATTTACTATGAGGTGGTGTTCGATTACAAAGGAAGAATATTAGAGAACCCCAGAGAACATTCTGTTAAGGCGGTACAATTGTTGAGTCAGTTGCACAGCAATGATAATCGGAACCTAGAATGATCCCTGGGAACGGAGATGTGATCATACAGGAAGAGACTGTGAAAATGGAGATGTGATAACAAAGAAAGAGACCATGAGAGAATAGAGTTCAATAATGTACTTAACAGGATCTGTCTCGACTGTGGTCATGACATCTTTGCCTTATCTATTTGCATTGTCATTCCATCGATTATGAATCCAAGATATTCAATTTCCTGCAGGTTGAATTTGCTCTTTGAATGGTTGGCCCAGACATTGTTATCCTTTAGTCTCCTTAGGACCTCCATCACTATACAATTGTGTTCTTCTTTGGTCTTCACAAAGATGAAGATGTCATCGAGATAGATTATGACCTCATGGTCCAACATGTCTTGGAATATATTGTTCATGAATAGTTGGAAATTCGCCAGAGCATTGGTAAGGCTAAAAGGCATGACAGTGTATTTGTAATGGATATCGCATGTTCTGAATGCAGTCTTCCACTCGTCACCTTCATGTCATGACTACGTTGAGCCTAAGTCCAATTCAAACACAGGCTCTTACTATATGATCACAATCTACTCCCCACAGAATGGACTTCGGACTTACCTCGGACTATCATCAGTTCAACCTCGGACTATCTTCTAATCATGTGTCTCGCTTTGTAAGCCTTCTTTACTATCCTTAGCTTCTCTTCTCTTCTTTCATCTTGCTTAGGAGGTCACCTGTCATTGCCCCGCGCTTCTATCCTCATGTTCTCCCACACCGCCGCACAGTGTACTCGTGTTATGTTTGTAAGCCTCCACTCATGTACTCATATATATACCAGTAGGCGTAGAGGACTTATTCCTCACGCAACGTCTTGAACTCCCTCTTCTCTTGTACTCTCTAACCATATCCACTTATCATCATCGAGCTTCTAGTGCTCCTTGTCGTCTCTATCCATTACCTTTGTCCTCCTCATCAAGCTCTTAGTACTCATTGTTGTCCAGCGGTTCTCTCAGCCTTCACTTCGTGACACTTCAGCTATCTAGATGTTGCTGTAGCCTGATCTCAGATCAATTTTACTGAAGATCTTTGAGCCTTGGACATGATCCATGATCTCATTAGGGAGTGCGAGCAGACAATGGTTTTTCACTGTCATGGCATTGAGATCTCTGTACTTGACACAGAGACGAAGGCTTCTGTCCTTCTTCTTTATATACATCACTAGAGCCCCTGCTGGGGATTTTGATGGTTTGATGTGGCCCTTTTTCAGGTTCTCGTCTAGGTATTCCCTGAGGTCATGAAGCTCAGATAGTGACATCATGTATATCTTCTTAAATGGTGGGGTTTTCTCTGGGAGTAGATCCATTCAAAGGTCATAATCATAGCTTAGTGGGAGTACCTGCGATTCCTTCTTGTCAAAGATCTCCAGGTAGCAGTGGAACTGTAGGGGAATAGCTTCTACCAAGATCCTTTTTGGGTTTGGACTTGTTGTCTGCCTCTGCAATCCTTGCCATGTGGGACTGTCCTGCTGCAATCTCTAGAGGGTTGAGCTTGTGTGTGTCATGAATGGAGATCTGAGGTTACCGCTGGACGACGGCAACTATGGTGATGACAGTGTTGAGCACTCAGAGCTTGATAGAGAGGACAAAGACAATTGGATAAGAGATACTAAGGAGCACTAGGAGCTCAATAGTGATGAGTGAAGGATGAGGAGAGAGGAGTACAGTGGAAGAGGGAATACAAGACGTTGCGTGAGGAATAAGTCCTCTATGCCTACCAGTATATATAGGAGTACATGAGTGGAGGATTACAAAGCTTACATGAGTACACTGCGCGGCGGTGTGGGAGAACACGTGGAGGGAAGTGCGGGGCAGTGACAGGTGACCTCCTAAGCGAGAGAAGAGAAGTAAGTTAACTGAGAGAATGATGACAAAGATAGACACATGATCAGAAGATAGTCTGATATAATTCCGAAGTAAGTCCGAGATAGGTCCAAGGTCAGTTCCGTGGGAAAGTAGATGTGACCATATGAAAGGAGCCCATGTTGGCTTTTGGACTTAGGCGCGACATAGTCATGACAGTTGCCCCCTCTAAGGTTGCTGAGCACAATTGTTTCTGTGAGTGTGATGCAACCTTATGGGTTGAGGTCAGTCTGGGTTTGACTCGTGGAATTCCTTGATGAGATCTTCTGCATTCGTGGTATCTTCAATGTAGTTCCAGGAGTTCTCTGACACGTCGTAGCCTTTCCATTGCATGAGGTACTGGAATCTGGTCCTGTTCCATCTGGAGTCTAAGATTTGTTCCACTTCGTATTCTTCTTCACCTGATTCATTTTGTATGGGTGGTGGAGGTGACGTCCTTCATCCTTCGATGGGGTCCTTTGACATTGCAGTTAATCGTGATATGTGGAAGACAGGATGTATCTTCAGCAAGTCTGGGAGTTTCAATTGATAGGCTGACCTTCCAACTTTCTCCATAACTTCATATGGTCCAAACCTTCTATGCTCCAACTTCGCTGAAGGCCTCGACGTCTTAATTGCCTTGGTTCCAGTGATGCTGTCCTTTTGACCCAGCTATACATGATCCCCGACTTGATGCAGAGTTGTTTGCTGCATGTGGCAGTCGTAGAAGGTTTGATGCTTCTCTTCTGCTTTTCTCAGCATCGCCTTGACTTCTTCCCCTATCTCTTCGATCTGTTTCACCATTTCTTCTGCTGCAGGCACCCTGGTCTTGTTGAACATTTGTGGTGTGATCGTTGGATGTCTTCCATGGTCTGTGTAGAACGGGGTTACACCAGTTGATGAACTGATCGTGTTGTTGTATTGGAACTCAGCTATCGCTAGCCAGTCATCCCAGTCACCCTGTTGGTGATTCACATAGAGTCAAAGATATTGTTCCATTAGCAAGTTGATTCACTCCGACTGCCCATCGGTTTCAGGGTGATAGGCTGTTGAAAACTGGGGCTTGATGCCTATCAGCTCGTAGAGTCTTTTCAGGAACTCCAAATTGAATGTCGTTCCTCAATCTGATACTGTTCATAAGGGTGTGCCATGGTGTTTCCATACATTCTCCAGGAACATCTTCGCCGTTTCTTGGGCCGTTGAACTTTCTTTTGTCGCAATGAAGTGAGCTTGCTTGGTGAACCGGTTGACTACCACTAGCACTGAGTTGTTCTGCCACTTGGTTGTGAGAAGCTTCACTACGAAGTCATAAGTGATATCTGTCCATCTTCCCTCTGGAGCTTCTAGTGGTTGCAATGGGCCTTGTGGTTTCTGGTTTCTGACCTTCGTCCTTAAGCATGCGTCGCAATGGTCCATGTAGTCATTGATGAACTTGGTCATGAATGGCCACCAGTAGGTTCTCACTACAAGTTCAAGCGTTTTTGCTCTTCCTGGGTGCCCTGCCATTGCTGCATCATGCCGTGACTCTACCACTTCTCGTCTGAGTCCATAGTTCTGTGGGACATAGATCTTCCTTTTGTACATAAGTACTTTGTCCACTAGGTAGTAGTCACTCATCTTCTCTTTCAGTTTTGCTTTGACTTGTCCTTTTTGAGTTCTCTTCTGATTCATTCTATGAATTCCTGATCTGAGAATATCGTGGCGTTAATTTCGAAGTGCGATTTTTTGAGAATTGTTTTGAAATTCTCTTCTTCCCCCCTTGGCTGATGGTCTGGCCTTCTTGAGAGGGGATCAGGTCTCGCTTTGACTCCTGGTTGGTAGACAATCTTGAAGTCGAACCCTGCCAGGAATAGACTCCATCTAGCTTGCCTTCTCAAGGGTTCCTTAGTCGTCATGACTGTTTCGAGGTTCGCATGGTTGGTTATTACCGTTGTCTGACCATTTGCCCCCTCAAGGTACTGCCTCCAGTCTCTGAAGGCTTTGTAGATAGCTAGCAATTCGAGATCTTATACGTTGTAGTTCCTTTCAGCTGGGGATAATGACTTGGACATGTAGGCAATCGGATGAAGTTTCCCATCTTCTCCTTTCTGAGATAGGATCGCTCCTCGAGCGGAGACTGATGAATCTGTTTCTACCACATACGGTTTCTCGAAGTCGGGGAATGCCAGGACTGGTGATGAGGTGAAGGCTCATTTGAATGCATCTAAAGACGCTTGCTGCTTGCTTCCCCATGCAAACTTCTCACCCTTCTTCAGCAAGTCCATCATGGGTCGAGCTATCTTAGAATATCCTTGGATGAATCTTCGGTAGAAGTTCACGAATACTAGGAAGACTTGGATATCATGTACCGATTTCGGTACCAGCCATTCTTCGATTGCAGCTATCTTCACCTTGTCCATTTGCATTGTCATTCTGTTGATGATGAATCCCAGATACTTGATCTCTGTAAGGTTGAACTTGCTCTTCAAGTGATTGGCCCAGATGTTATTTTCCTTCAACCTCTTTAAAACTTCCATGACAATTGCATCGTGTTCCTCTTGAGTCTTCGCAAAGATTAGGATGTCGTCCAGATAGATGACTACTTGATGGTCAAGCATATTGCGGAAGATGTCATTCATAAACAGTTGGAAGTTGGCTGGTGCATTGGTTAGCCTGAATGGCATTACCGTGTATTTGTAGTGTCCATAACATGTTCTGAATGCTGTCTTCCATTCGTCACCTTTGGCTATCTGGACGTTGCTATATCCTGACTGTAGGTCGATCTTGCTGAAGATCTTTGCTCCTTGAACTTAGTTCATAATCTCGTTTGGGAGCGGTAGTGGGTATCAGTTCTTAACCGTCATAGCGTTGAGGTCTTGGTAGTCGACGCAGAGTCTAAGACTTCCATCCTTCTGCTTCATGTACATCACTTGTGCTCCTGCTGGCGATTTCGATGGTCTGGTGTGACCCTTCTTGATGTTCTCGTCAAGGTATTCTCGAAGTGCGTTGAGCTCGGTGGGTGACATGGCATATATCTTTTTGAATGGCAGAGTTTTTCCTAGGAGTAGATTGATGCAAAGGTCATATTCACACGCAGGTGGTAACACTTGGGATTTTTTCTTGTTGAAGATCTCCAGATAATGATGGAACTGCAGGGGAACTGCTTCAGCTGGTTCCTTCTTTGGTTTGGACTTGTCATCCATCTCTGCGATTCTTGCCATGTGTGACTGTCCTGCTGCAATCTCAAGGGGGTTGAGCTCATGTGACCAGAACACACCGAGGTCGATGGCATCTATGGCATGCTTTTTCCAGGCATTCTCCATGATAAAGGCAATATTAACTTCTTTCTGTCTTGATGGTATTGGTTGGCTGACCAATGTTTCCCAGTTTTCTCTGAGGTCAAGGTTCTTCTTCTGCTTTCGAGGGGCTCTCGAATCTACTCCATACATGTTGATGTGCTGAGGTAAGCAATGCTGCGAGCAGTGCCTGGACTTGAACACTACTCTGTCAGCTGCTTCCTTTGACCATTCAATCTCGGGTTGGTGTTGTCTGATCCAGGTAAGTCCAATCACTACATCGTATCGTCCAATGTCGGCAACATGGAATTTTTGCTCATTCTTGTAGTTCTCGATTTGAAGTTGGCATCTGACTGCTTGGTCAATGCCTCCTTCCTGGATAGGTTCTCCATTGATTGTGTACACAGGTCGAGCGGGTATATTGAATGTGGGTATTTGGTGTTCAAGGACGAGGGATTTATTAATGAAGGTGGTTGATGCTCCAGGGTCGTAAAGGGCAAGAATGGGGATCGCGTTTTTTCCGAATTTCAGTTTCGCCTCGAGTTCCAAGGGTGCTTCCGGGTCTTTTCTGATGTCATTGAATTGGTATTTGCTATTGATGAGGGCGTTTGCCATGATAGTGGTAGTGGTGGAGTAGGGTACATCATATAGAAAAGGCTCAGGCATGGAACATAGAGGGGAGAAGAAATTCTTTAAGCATACAGGGACTGACGGTGACGCAATGTTGCATGTCAGTCCCACTCATTTCCCTGGCACCCTGCGTCTTCTTCTTGCCCATCCCTCTGGGCGTCTGCTGCTGTGAAAACTCTGCCTGCTGCTTCATCAGCTGCTCTCATTTCTGCAGCTCTCCCTGCTTCCCTTTCTTCCCTGGTATCATCCCTAGGTGCTGCCACGGGTCTGTCCAACCCTGCATTGACATTCAAGGGAGCTGCCCTGCAGTCCCTGGCAAAGTGGCCCATCTGGCCGCATCTCAGACATGCTCCTGCTTGCCTCCTTTGCTGCTTCTCGGCATCCGTGAGGTGTTGGCGACCTCCCTGGTCGATCTCCATAGTGTTGGGATCTCGGGGGGCACCTGGACGCTGTTGCTGTCGATGCTGTTGTTGTTGTTGTTGTTGTTGTGTGGGACATGGCTGGGCTCGATCTCTGAGTACCTGTTACAGGTATGGGTTGGCAGCGCAAGGCTGCAGTGGTTGTTGCAAAGGTTGATGTTGGCAAGGAGGCGTAGGTGTGGCAGGTCGAGGAACTTGGTGATGCTCTTCTGCGTGAGCCTCAAATAGCTGGTTGTCTATCATGATTGCTTCCTCTTGGACGTCAAGGAGCATTGCCACCCATCCGGTGGCTGCCTTGGTGAGTTTGATCTCAGCCTTGAGGCCGAGCTTGTACTGAGATAGTAGCGCTTGATTGTTCCAAGTAACATGGTGTGCATGCTTACTGAACTCCGCTGTGTACGTGGCTGCTGATCCCGTTTGCCGCAGGTTCCTCAGGGCGGTCTCGGCCTTGGCAATTCGATCAGGGTCGCCAAAGGCGTGCTCGAACATGTCTTTAAATTTGACCCACATGTCGATGGTGGGAGCTGCCGAGGATAGATCCTTGATGATGATGAGGGACCATTTTTGGGCTTCTTCGCTTAAGTCTCCGATGGTCCAGTTTATAAGGTCCTGGTCACTGGTGAATTGTTGAGCCGACATCACTATGTACTGCTCACAGGTGGTGATGAACTCGTACACCTTGTCGCCACATTTCTTCCCATCGTACTTCTCCGGCATTGCTACCTTTGGTCCCTTTGGTGGAAGTTGGTTGATTGCTCAGTGAGTGATGGAGGGGCCGGCAGGTGTTGGTTTCCCTTGGAATATGAATTGGGTGTGGATAGCTGCAGCTGGTTGTACTGGTTGGGGTGTGGGTTGATTGATGATGTTATTGACATTGGTTGTGAGTGAGACCATTTGGGTGGTCAGAGCGGTGATCTGAGCGAGCAACTGGTCGTATGTTGGGGCTTGGGTTGCTATTGCTAGCAGTAGTTCTATTGTTGGGATGAAGGGTGTGAAGGTTGTTGAGGGTGCAATGTAAGGAGATGGGGAGTGGATGGTGGTGTGGGAGTTGCTGTCCAAGTTGTGCTCCGAGGGTACTTGGTAGCAGTTCGTCCCAGCGTGTTTGGGTGGCGTGGTGGATTAGTCCCACCTTGCAAGTGTTTCAAAGGTTGTGTGGATGAAGTGTATCTTCGTTTGTACTCCTAGTTCAACATAGAGGTACACTGGCTGGATGTTTCGGTCGATGAAGACTAACTGTGAGAGTTGCTGATGGGTTGGGAAGTATGGAATGCAGACTTTCGGATAAGGATGGTATTCCTGAATTACCCAGCTTCCAGGTAGTATCCTTTTGACTTTTTCGAGGTCCTTGTGTTCGATACCGAAGGCGATTATCTGGTTGTGGTACTCTGCGAGCCTCCTTGTGTTCTGTGTGTACAGGTTTGGTGTTTCTTTGTTTCAGAGGTTATAGCAGAGTACTGGCATGTAATGTTGTGGAGCAGTGTTGAGACACAACGTAATGTCACAAATGGAGATCTGAGGTTACCGCTGGATGACAGCAACTATGGTGATGACAGTGTTGAGCACTCAGAGCTCAATGGAGAGGACAAAGACAATTGGATAAGAGACACTAAGGAGCACTAGGAGCTCAATAGGATGAGTGAAGGATGAGGAGAGGGGAGTACAGTGGAAGAGGGAATATAAGACGTTGCGTGAGGAATGAGTCCTCTAAGCCTACCAGTATATATAGGAGTACATGAGTGGAGGATTACAAAGCTTACACGAGCATGCCACGCAGCGGTGTGGGAGAACACATGGAGGGAAGTGCAGGGCAGTGACAGGTGACCTCCTAAGCGAGAGAAGAGAAGTAAGTTAACCGAGAGAATGATGACAAAGATAGACACATGATCAGAAGATAGTCCGATATAATTCCGAAGTAAGTCTGAGATAGATCTGAGGTCAGTTCTGTGGGAAAGTAGATGTAACCATATGAAAGGAGCCCATGTTGGCTTTTGGACTTAGGCACGACATAGTCATGACAGTGTGGCTAGAACACACCATAGTCAACAGCATCCACAGCATGCTTCTTCTAGGCATTTTCTGTGATGAAAGTGATATCCAAGGGGTTATGTTTTGATGGGGCTAGGTTGCTAACCAGTGTTTCTGAACTTCTTTGCAGTTCCTCATTCTTCTTTGGCTTTCGCAGAGCTCTTGGGTCTGTGCCATACATGTCTATGTGAACTGACTGAGTTATTATACTGGAACTCAGCTATGGGGAGCCATTTGTCCCAGTCATTCTGTCTGTAGTTCATGTACAGTCACAGGTATTGCTCCATCAGAGAGTTAACTCTTTCTGTTTGTCCATCGGTTTGGGGATGATATGCTATCGAGAAGCTGGGTTGAATGCCTATCATCTTGTAGAGTCTCCACATGAACTCAGAGTTGAATGTCGTTCCTCTATCTGATGTTGTTTGCAGGGGGGTTGTCATGACTTCATCCTGCTCTAAGTCTTAACAAACATGGGCTTTCCCTCTATGGTCACAATCTACTCTCCCACAGACACGGACTTCAGACTATTGTCAGTTTAACCTCAGACTAACTTCTATCATGTGTCTCTCTTTGTTAGCCTTCTCACACTTAATGTTCTTCTCTTCTCTCACTTAGGAGGTCACCTGTCACTGCCCCACGCTTCTACCCATGTGTTCTCCCACACCACCGTGCAGTGTACTCATGTCATGTTTGTAAGCCTCCACTCATGTACTCTATATATACTAGTAGGTGTAGAGGACTTATTCCTCACACAATGTCTTGAATTCCCTCCTCTCTTGTATCCTCCTCACCACCTCTCCACTTATCACTGTTGAGCTCCTAGTGCTCCTCAGTGTCTTCTTATACATCTTCATTGTTCTCTCAACTGAGCTTTTAGTGCTCAACATTGCCATCATCATCATTGTCGTTGTCCAGCAGTTCCCCTCAGCATCCACTTTGTGACAGGGGTTCCATGATGCTTCCAGATATTCTCTAAGAACATTTGTGCTGTGTCTTTTGCCGATGACGTCTCCTTGGTTGCCATGAAGTGCACCCTCTTCGTAAACCTGTCGACTACCACTAGGATTGAGTTGTGACCTCTCTGGGTTTTGGGGAGTTTAACCACAAAGTCATAGGTTATGTTGGTCCATCTTCCTGTTGGTGCTGCTAGGGGTTGTAGCATGCCTTGTGGTTTTTGGTTGATGGTCTTCGTTCTGAGGCAGCTGTTACAGTGGTCCACATAGTTGTTGATAAACTGTGTCATTGATGGCCACCAGTAAGTTCTGGCCACTAGCTCCATTGTTCTTGCTCTCCCTGGATGTCCAGCTGTGATTGCATCATGTCAAGATTCCACTACTATTCTCCTGAGTTCTCAATCCTGTGGGACATATATCTTCCTTCCGTGCATCAGGATATTGTCGATCAAGCAGTATTCACTCATCTTCTCTTTGATCTTAGCAGGGGTGTGGTTCTCGTCTGCTTGCAGGAAGGCCAGAACAGCCGCCATTGTTTTGTCTCATTTCAGTGCTTCCTTGATCCTTCTCATGATTTCTTCATTGGCTAGTATGATTGTTGTGATTTCGAAGTGCGATTTTTCGAAAATTGGTTTGAAATCTTCTACTCCCCCCTTTGGCTGATGATCTAGCCTTTAGGAGAGTGGATCTGGTCTTGCTTTTACTCTGGGTCTATAGACAGTCTTGAAATTGAATCCAGGTAGAAAGAGACTCCATCTTGTGTGAGAATGACCTCATGGGAATAGGGGCGGAAGTGGAGCTAAGGCAAGGGCTGGGACTAAGGGCAAGAGAGCAAGGCAGGGCACGGGGAATTTGTGAGGTAGTGATAAGATTGATCGGATGCTGTTCCCAAGAGGGAACAGCCTACTATAAGTATATGGAAAAATGAGAATATAGACATTGAAGCAGGTTTACAATAGCGCAGACAACAACAACAACAATAGCGAGTTTACAACAAGGCAGATAACAAAGTAAGGAATTCGCCTGGCGGCTGCTGCCGGGACTGGGCACGTTCATAACATCTTGCTTGTCTGCATGATGGTTCTTTTGTCATCAAGAACATTTCTAGGTTGGCATGATTGGTGATGACAATAGTTTGCCCATTGGCTCCTTCCAGGTATTGCCTCCAATCTCTGAAGGCTTCGTAGATTGCTAGAAGTTTGAGGTCATAGACATCGTAATTTTGTTCCACCAGTGACAGCAACTTAGAGGCATATGCAACGGGATGCAATTTCCTGTCTTCTCCTTTTTGTGACAGAATTGCACCTCTTGCAAATACTGATGAGTCAGTTTCCACGACATAGGGTTCCTTAAAGTCTGGGAATGCGAGGACTGGCGCTGATACAAATGCTTCCTTGAATGTGTTGAGGGATACTTGTTGTTTCTGCCCCCAGATGAACTTCTCTCCCTTTTTCAAGAGATCCATCATTGGTTGAGCTATCTTCAAGTATCCTTGTATGGGTTGTCTATAGAAATTGGTGAACCTAAGGAATACTTGGATGTCATGTATGTTCTTGGGTACTGGCCATTCCTCGATTGCTGCAATCTTGGCTCAGTCCATTTGCATCATAAGTCCATCTATAATGAATCCCAGGTATTCTATCTCCCTCAGGTTGAATTCACTCTTCGAGTGATTTGCCCAGATGTTATTCTCCTTCAATCTCTTCAGCACTTCCATCACAATTTCCTCATGCTCCTTCTGGGTCTTCACGAAGATTAGGATATCATCTAGGTAGATGACCACTTGATGGTCAAGCATATAGTGAAAGATATCGTTCATGAATAGTTGAAAGTTAGCCGGTGTGTTTGTTAGACCGAAGGGCATCACCATGTATTCATAATGCCTGTATCAAGTTCTAAATGCAGTCTTCCACTCATCCCCTTCAGCTATTCAGACGTTGCTATATCCGGATCTGAGGTCAATTTTACTGAAGATCTTCGACCCTTACACCCGGTCCATGATCTTGTTCGGGAGCGGTAGTGGGTACCAGTTCTTTACTGTCATCACATTCAGATCTCAGTAATCAACACAGAGTCTAAGGCTTCTGTCCTTCTTCTTCATGTACATCACTGGTGCTCCTGCAGGTGACTTAGATGGTCTAATATACCCCTTCTTGACATTTTCATCCAAGTATTTGCATAAGGCATCAAGTTCAGTAGGTGACATCATATAGATTTTCTTGAACGGCAGCATCTTCCTGGGTAGGAGGTTGATCCTGGGATCGTATTTGTGGTTAGGGGGTAGTACTTGCAACTCCTTCTTATCAAAGATCTCCAGGTAGTGGTGGAACTGCAGGGGAACGGCTTCTGCCAGTTCCTTCTTCGGTTTGGACTTGTTGTCCGTCTCCACAATCCTTGCCACATGTGACTGTCCTGCTGTGATCTTGAGGGGGTTAAGTTTGTGTGGCCAGAACACTCTGAAGTCAACAGCATCTACAGTGTGCTTTCTCCAAGCATTCTTCATGATGAAGGCAATGTCAAGGGAATCTTCTTTTGATGGGGTTGGGTTACTAACCAACGTCTCCAGAGTGCTTCTGAGCATCTCGTTCTTCTTGGGTTTCCTAGGGGCTCTTGAGTCCACGCCGTATGCGTCAATGTGTTGTAGTAGGCACTTTTGTGAGCATTATCTGGATCTGAATACCACACGGTCTGCTGCTTCTTTGGATATTCGATTTTGGGTTGATGTTCCCTGATCCAAGTGAGGCTGATTACAACATTGTATCTTCCAATGTCTGCGATATAGAACCTTTGCTTGTTCCCATGGTTTTTGATTACTAATCCTCCAGATATTGCTTGTCTAATGCCTCCAGCTTGGATGGCTTCTCCATTGATTGTGTATGCTGGTTGAGGTGTGATGTTTTTAGCTTTAACTGATGTTCTTTGATGATGTTTTGGTGGATAAATACTGTAGATGCTCTAGCATCATACAGCACAAGGGCTGGGATTACATCTTAGCTGAACTTTAATGTGACTTCCAGTTCCAACAGTGCTTCAGAGTCTTTTTTCATGGGATGATGAGTATATTGATTATTGATGAGGGTGTTGGCCACAATAATCAGTGGTGGGGGTACATGAAAAGACTCATACAACATATTGGAAAGATGTCATGACCACTGTCATGACAGCAATTGATAAGTCCAAATTGAACACTACTCTCTCACAGTCTTCTTTATTATAATCACATCTCTATTCCCACAGCCTTTCTTTTTATAATCATATCTCCGTTCCCACAGTCACTTTCTTTATTATCACATCCCCATTTCCCAGGGCTCATTCTATGTTCCGATTGTTGTATGCGGTGCAACTGACTCAGTAGTTGCATACCACTTCTGGAATGTTCTCCCTTGTTCTTTATTTGTAAATGAACACTGCCTTGCTTGTATAGCATATATAAGTAGTTAGGAAGTGAGGAGGATTGTTCCTCACTTCACCTCTTGTTCTTCCCTCTAGAATAAGAGCATCTCCTCTCTGTACCAAATCCACCATGTGCTGTCTGCACACCCTGTCCCCTGTCCCTCAAATATATCACCTTGAACTCTATACTCTGTCACCTTGAACCTTTGACCTTGTAACCTGCACGACCACCAATTCCCACGCTTCCAACAGTATCTACCCTCATCACAACTAGAGGTCGCTACAAAAGAGGAGCATAAAAGTTTGATGAGTGTTTTGGGACTGATGGTGGCACAGCACTGCACCTCAGTCCCAGGCGTTTCCCTGACACCTTGCACCAGCTTCCTGCCCATTCTCTAGGGCATCTACTACAGCTGCAAACACTCAATCTGCCTGTTCTTCTGCCACATTCGTTTCTGCCAACCTTCCATCATCCCTATCCAGCTCCCTGGGTGCTGTGGGCCTTTCCAACCTGGTGTTGACATTTAACAGGGCCACCCTGCAGTCCTGTGCGAAGTGGCCCATCTGGCTGCATCTCAAGCAAGCCCCTGCTTGCCTCCGTCTCTGCTTCTCAGCCTCAGTCAGGCATTGGCATCCTCCCTGGTCGATCTCTATAGCGTTGGGATCATGGGGGGCGCCTGGATGTCCTGGCTGTTAAGGCTGTTGGAGGCTGAAGCTGCTGCTAGCATGGCAGAACTCCACCTCTTTCTCGTATTACCTGCTGGAGGTAGTTGTTGACAGGGCATTGCTGTTGTTGTTGTTGTTATTGTTGTGCAGGGTGAGGTTGTTGTGGTGCAGGAGGTTAGGGGTGTTGTCAATGATCTTCGGCATGTGCTTTGTAGAGCTGATTGTCAATCGTAACTGCCTCTCCTTGTACATCCATCAATGTTGCTCCCCAGCCGATTGCCACCTTCGCTAGTTTGATCTCGGCTTTCAGCCCCAGCTTGTACTGAGAGATCAATGCCTCCTGGTTCCAGGTGACATGGTGGGCATGTTTGCTGAACTCTGCTGTGTAAGTAGCCACTGACCTGTTCTGCCTCAAGTTCCTTAATGCCGTTTCTGCTTTGGTGACTCAGTCCAGGTCTCCGAAGGCATGCTCAAACGAGTCCTTGAACTGACACCACATGGTGATGGTGGGGGTGGGTTGTGTGGCATCCTTGATGACAATGAGCGCCCACTTCTGGGCTTCTTCAGTCAGGTAGCCCATGGCCCAATTGATCAAGGCTCGATCGTCTGCAAACTGTTGGGATGACAGCACCATGTATTGTTTGCAGGCGGCTAGGAACTTGTAGCATCAATCCCCTCATTTCTTTCCATTATACTTGTCCAGGACTGCGACTTTTGACCCCTTAGGTGGAAGTTGCACAACTTGTTGGGTGATGATCAATGGTCCCGGTGGTGTTGGGTTGGCAGTGAAGGTATATTGAGTGTGCATGGTTGGGATAGGAAGTGGCTGGACCGCAATGTTGGCTAGCCCAGTCATGTTGTTGACATTGGTGATGAGGGTTTGGAGTTGTGTAGCTAGGGTTGCTATCTGCATAAGCAGCAAGTAATAGGGGTTTTGTTGTTGAGTAGCCATATTTGACTCTTCAGTTGCTGTTGGTAGTGATGCTGGTAGGGGGATGGTGAGCAAAGGGTCTGGGTTTCTTCGTCTGATGAATAGAGGGATGGTGGTCAAAACCACAACCATTTTGTTTGTTTGGGCAGCATTTTGGTTTCAATCCCAAAAGGCCAGGTTTTTGAATGTTGTGTGAGTGAAGTGGATCTTGGTTTGAACTCCTAACTCCACATAAAGGTAGGCTGGTTGGATGTTTCAGTCTATGTGGATGAGTCTTGCAAGCTGGGATCATTTAGGGAAGTAGGGGATTATGACTTTTGGGTAGGGATGATACCCTTGAACCACCCAACTTCCTGGTAGTGCCCCTTTAACTCTCTTGAGGTCCTCATATTCTACTCCAAATGCGATAACTTGGTTGGTGTACTGTATGAGGTTGCTGGTGTTTGGCATATAGAGATTCGGGGTTTCTTTGTTCCTCAAGTTGTATCGTAGTACCAGCATAAATTGTCATAGAGCAGTTTGTAGGATGCAACATAATGTCACAAATGGAAGGCTGAGGAAACCGCTAGATGACGTTGAGCACTAGGAGCTCACTGAAGAGGACAATGAATATGTATAAGAGACTATAAGGAGCACGGGGAGCTCAATGTAGATGAGAGGAAAGGATAAGAGAGGAGTATAGTAGAGGAGAGAATATAAGACGTTGCGTGAGGAGTAAGTCCTCTACGCCTACCAGTATATATATGTTACAGGAGTGGAGGATTACAGAGCTGACATGAGTACACTGTGTGGCGGTGTGGGAGAACACATGGGGTAGTAGTGCAGGGCAGTGACAGGTGACCTCCTAAGTGAGAGAAGAGAAGAATCTTAAGCAAGAGAAGTATTACCAAGTGAGACACATGATTAGAAGATTGTCCAAAGTAAATCCGATAATGTTCTGAGGTCCATCCCATGGGATAGTAGAATGTGACCATAGAGTAGAAACCTGTGTTCAGTTTTGGACTTAGGTGCAACATAGTTGTGACACCAGGTGGGAAAATAGGAAATGGCTACTTTTGGGTAAGGGTAATATTCTTCTACTACCCAGCTACCAGGTAGTGCGGCTCTGACTCAGTCTAGGTCTTCCCTCTCAATTCTGAAGGTGATAATTTGATTTGAATATTGGACAAGTTGGCTGGTCTTGTGTGTGTACAGGTTAGGGGTTTCTTTGTTTTGCAAGTTGTATCTCAGAATGGGCATATATGTTGTGAAGTGGTATTGGCAACACAATGTAACGTCACGAATAGGCAGATGAACTGCTGGATGATGTCAAAGATGAGTGCTAAGAGCTTGAGGGAAGGACAATGGAATGTATAAGAGACACCAAGGAGCACTAGGAGCTCAACAGTGAAGAGTGGATGGGAGAGGAAGAGGAAGAGGAGTACAGAGGGAGAGATGATATAAGATATTGTATGAGAAATAAGTCCTCAATGCTTACTGGTATATATAGGTTATATGAGTGGAGGATTACAAAAATGACACAAGTACACTGCACAGTGTTATGGGAGAACACATGGGTAGAAGTGTAGGGCAGTGACAGGTGACCTTCTAAGCAAGAGAAGAGAAGAACATTAAGTGGGAGAAGGCTTATAAGAGAGACACATGATACAAGATAGTCTGAGGTTAAACTGATAATGTTCTGAGGTCTGTGGTGTGAGACAGTAGAGTATAATGATAAGGTGAGAGCCCGTGTTAGATCTGGACTTGGACAAAATGAAGTCATGACAACTTTGCTCTTCATTTTCTTCACAGGTGGATCTGCCATAGCCGTCACATGAGCTCCTGCCTTGCTTATCACACTCTAAGTTACTCACACACTGCTTCACCATCGGCATCCAAAACATCTTCATCTTGTCCCACTTTCTTCCCCTTCCCCTTCTTAGTCCATAGCTTATTCAACAAGGACTGCTATGGTGGAGTTGGCACTATTCCTGCAGGTAGATCGATAAATTTACTGAGAAAGCAGCCATTTAGATGTTACATGCTAGAGCCATCGGTTGCATCTGACTCACCTTAAAGCAAGTTGCCTGCAGAGAACACTAGTGGCGGGGGGCATACAATGCAAGGCTTGTCCAGTGTGAGAGTGACCTCACGGGAATAAGGACGGATGTGGGACTAGTGTAAGGACAAGGGACTAGGGACAAGAGAGCAGGCAGGGCTTGAGTTAAGGGTGTCCTTTCTATCTGATGAGGTAGTCTGTGTACTGTCCTACATGTTGAATGTTGAGTAGTGGGTCAACCTCAAGCCATGTTGCACTGTCATCAGCAATAGCAATCGGAGGTGGGGGAGGTGCAACATAGCCCAGGGTCTTAGCTGGGTTGTGGTAGGGTTTGAGAAGAGACACATGGAATATAGGATAAAGAAGGTATATTGGGGGTGGCAGCTCAAGCTTGAAGGCACACGGACCCTGTGCAGCAACGACCCTGAATAGTCCTAGCTTCTGATAGTTGAGCTGTTGTGAGGGACATTTGGTTGTGATGTTTCAACAGCAAAGCCAGACCAGTGTGCCAGGTTTAGATGAATCAGGGTGTTCTTGTATGTATTGGGTAAAGGCATGTGCCTGGTTGCTTTGTGTGTGCTGTAGCTAGGCACGGAGTTCTTCACAAAGGATGTTGAGTTGATTGGCATGCCTGTCTGCTTTAGGCACTTTGCTGGATTGGGCAGAGTCCAAGTCACTTAGCGAGTGCTGTCACAAACATGGTCATGACACATATCCTCAGAATTATGGGCTTGCAAACTGTGCTTTATGAAACAGGCTGACATACTAATCAGGTAGATATACAATTATCTACTGTCCCATGCACAAGATGAATATAAGAGTATTTCGATATTTCAGGTCTTAGATATCAGCTACAACAGCAGTCCCGTAAGAGCTAAGCTATCACCATAGCTGCCGGGCGGGCTGAATGATAGACGGTAATGCATGAGTTTAAAGCATGAAGTGCATGGGCTTTATGACATACACAGACGATATTGCAAAACCAGCTGCACAATCTCTTCGGTTGTTGCTTCTGCCATATCGTGAATAGCACTAATCACGTGCCCTTGACGCTCCCTTTGATAGGCCTCAATTCCTAAATGCAGCACAGCCATCAGGTTTGCTTGTGGGAGCACTGACATATGATCACGGGCGGAGAGCCAGAAGCAGTAATCAGCAACTATGCTGGCACCTAACAATCAGGAATAGCTGGATTGAGGTAGTATGTGCCTCCAATCGAAAGTCAGCGAGGCATACCGGCTACAAGGCTTAGGATTCGACACCGCATGGTTGGCTACATAATGGAAGTTGTCAGATGGATCTATGGAATATTTTCTGGCCGAAGTAATGACATACTGAGTGACTACATCCCACTGCGGAGCTTAGGGCGGATATGAAACCTGACGGCTATAGAGGCGATATAGTGAGAGAGGCTGTGAAAAACTGCAATATTGTAAGTATACTTGCAATCTACAAACCAGTAGCACA
>WSTV01000524.1:0-16166 GCA_019632285.1 Tulasnella sp. 332
GGTGCCAAATGCTGGCCAGATGTTACAGTGCCTTTCCGTGAAGTCCGATAAAACCCGCAAATCCGTCCGTCCCACATTGTCTCGCCTCGATTCTCCATCGGAACACAACTCCATTGCTATCATCAGTTGCTATCGCAGGATGGACAGAGACTTCATCATCCAAGAAATAAGGGTCATCCTTCCTCAAACGGATTGCTGCCATCGCGTCCTTTTCCAAGATGATACCTTGTGCAGATTTTTTTTTGCCTTTCCGGCAATGCAAACACTAGCTGCGGCGGCTGGGACATGTCAAGCGTCAATGGATCCAGCTTTGGAAGTCGTCTGGGAAGAGGTCAGATTCGACAACTGGTTAAAAGTCTGGCGACGTGATGGTGAACTGTCAAGCACGAAGAGCTGCCGAAACGGTTGGGCATACAGCTCACCCTGCCAATATATATTGGTCGGCGGTTTGTTGATAGATGCTCGTGTTCTCCTGACTGACTATGATTCTACGCGCGTTAGATCGAATGAACTATTCATCCCGCCATACAGCACTCCAGTCGATGAGCTCGTCATAGCCATGCAGGTCTCGCCATCGCGCGCGCTCCTCCCGCAAACTACCGAGCTCTCCTACGCAGATTACAACATCGGAGGCTGCGGCTACGAACATGTTCTGTTCTTTGGCGGATTGGCCCTCACCAAACTCAAACTCTGCACGCGCACGAGTCCCGCCCCACGGCTCTGCATCAAAATCGCTCACTTGTACCCATGCCTTGAAGAGCTAATCCCAAGTACAGTACGGAAAGAGGCTAGTGGATATCCCGTACCAGAGGTCATGTCTATGTCAGCGCGGCTGCTAGCTCTTCGTTTATTTTATGTGGAACTCTTCGACATCTGGGCCAAGGCCGACACTCATGAGCTCCTCTCAGGCCTCTCAAGCCATGAACACCTAGAAGACCTCGAGGGTAACGCCCCCCCCCCCAAATCACGACGACCACTCGATCGGTTCCCGCGCATTCCCGGCCTTTCCATCGCTATGTCGCGCTTACTTGGCGTGGATACCCCCTGGTTTCGGATACCTCCACCCAGGCCTAATATCGTTGGTTCGCACAACTCACGCATGTTCAAATTATTGTTATGCATGGCGGGGCCAACGAGGATCGAAGGAGCATCAGTGCCATCGGAGGGGGATTTCCACTGTTGAGAAGCCTTTAATTCGACGGCGGTGACGAGGGAGACGGGCATGGAAATGTAAGAGTCTTGCCATTCACAGCCTTAGCACCCCTCAAGGCATGCCCCGCGCTGAGAGTCCTGTCACTCTGAATATATATTTTCTTTCATCCTACAGATGGAGACCTCATGGACTTTGGTCTCCGCTTTACCTCCTCTGGTCGACTTCGATATTCGCCAGTTGAAAATCGAGGACAATGACGGCCCCCCTCTTCGGTTCAAACTAACTCTCGACGCATACGCCATCATTGTAGCCGCATGCCCAAACATCCAACGGATCAGCTTGAGTGCGGATGCCTCGCTGGGTAGTGTTCACCCAGGAACTGACGGATCACATCCTTTGCCAGAATCTATGCTCCGTCAACGTCCTAGATAGCTATATTGAAGACCCGCTAGCATTCGTGCTTTTTCTCACTCGGTTATCATCCTAGCGGGACTTTGAAGTAGATTTCCGACGGATCATGAGCAGTAGGACGAGGTCGAGCCGTATATGTCTAGGCTACGACAAACCAGGGATACCGGAAGGTGGAGGCTGTAGATTGAGACAGTTCTGACATGGCTTGATGATGACCTTTGTAGGAGCGTTAGCGAATACGAAGAAGCAAGATCCCAGAAACAACGGATGCAAGGTTCCGTGAATATATTCGATGTTAGCCTTCGCCAAAGTTGCAACGTTTGCATGTGTATAAGTGGCTGTTCCCAGTAAAATATGCGGCGATCGTACTCGATCACGCCGCTCAGGGATTCAGAGAGACATCTGAGACAAACGGCAGGCTCGCAGAGATCCTGATTTGTGGAAACATTGAGTTCTGCTGCGGATTATACGTGCTCAGGGATGCGTTCTTGTCAGAGTTCAGGCCGTCTCTGACTGCCATAGTCTATGCTAGCCCATAACTCACGACAAGAGCTTGGACCTCCTGAGACGCTTGTACTGCCTTGAAGTTCATGGAGCACAGAAAATTTTGGCTGTGGAGATAAGAAGAACGTCACAGGCCTCGGTACTACAACTTCAGGGCGCACATCTAAAGGTATGGACAAGGCACTGATCCACAAGGCACATGGGGAATGCCAAGAGAAGCAACCGCCCCCAGCAGCTATGGAAGTGAGAACTCTACGCACTTCAAGCTAGTTTATACATCCCAGGAATTAGGACGGCCAATGAGCATCGCAACTCCCCCAAGGAGGGTCTGAGCGCGGGGGGACCAGCGCGGGCCCTCGCCCCGTGAGAACGTGCGGTGAATGAATACCTAGAGGTCTCTATTGACCTCAGCGTCGCTGTCCTCGCTGCGAGCAGGGCTGATACGGGTGCTCGCCAGGATGCCCCTTCGCGATAGCATTGCGGATCGTTAGGCGCCACAGGGAACGGTGTTGTCTTCCCACTCGCCAGACCCACCTATATATATACCATGCACACTGGGTCCTCCCAAACGAAGGGGCCAAAGCCATATTTATGCACCTCGCGCCCACACTACATTGATATCGCCCCACCAACTCTCCCTCTCTGCATTTTGTGACAGCAAACGAGACAGATACCCCGCTATTATACGAACCAACATGCCAACCGATTCAACACTCTCCGCCGAGGGTGCCAAGGTCGACCTTGTCATGCTGGGCATGTACGTCTGGGAAGTCTTCTCGTCGGGTTGGTTCGATCTTGAGGTCCTCCAAGGGAAAAGACAATTCAAATGGCCCATGCTCGTCTATTGGTGGTCCAAGTACTTCACCTTTTGGTTCATAGTCGCCATGTGAGTTTAAGAACACCTCTTCTCCAGATGATATTCCTACTCAACGCAGTCAATTGAATCCCGTTTTGGGCTGTGCAATTTTTGGATGTCGTAAAGTAATATTATGCTCCAAGTGACGAAGCCGGTGAATTGCATGGCGATGAGCACCTTTATCGACTTCAGCGGTCGGACAGCAATCGCCGCCGCCTCGAACCTGCTCCTCATGCGGAGTTTGGCGCTGTGGCATTTTGACCCGAGGGTATTGTATCCGATGATTCTTCTGAGCATCGGACAGTGGGTCATCTTGCTGCACAATATGTTCATCACCACGGAGGCGTGGTCGTACACTGAGCAGACATGCGTGGTGGAAACGGTGAGGCATGATTGGACAAAGGTCCAGTTCATTTACAGTCAGTTTGTTTTTTCTGTCCTGCAAACGAAAAGTGGAGCTGATGCGTCCAGCTTGTGGGTTTTCCTTTTGTCTTTTGTGTGTACAGCAATGTCCTTTGACTTCATCGTCCTATGCCTTGCACTTCGGGCGCTTCTCAAACTTCGAGGAGTCTCGAGCTTATGGAAGCTCCTCTTTTTTGACGGGCTGTCATACTTTTTAGGTACTGAGATCTTTCTCTCGCTCCTGAAGATTATGAATAGCAAGCTGGCTAAATCAACAGTTTTTTCAAAGTTGCCTTTAGTTGCTACCTTGCAGTGACCATCATCGCCTTCTTCCCTGGTATCAACCCGATCGTCATGTATATGGTCTCCGACCCCGTCACGATTATCGCCGCCACGGCAGCCAATAGATCGTTTGTTCGGGTCCTTACGTATCAGTAGGTTCTTCCCATCTAAGAGGCTGGCATGGCCATTCGTCTACCTTCGACGCTCATCTGTGTCTTTGTAGGGAAAATATCATCGCGCTTCCAACTTCGGCGATCGTGACGAACGGTTTACCGCCAGCACCATGGGCAGTGAAGAAATATTATGAAGGGTCTCGACCCAAAACGGAGATTATCCTGGGCGACGATGCGAGTCAAGTGAAGATGGAGATGTCCACAAAGTATGGGCCTCCTTCCTCTTCTTCCCCTCAAGAGTCACCAATCTGACCGAGGTTCAATCTCGTAGGGTGTCATCCCCACCAGAGAGTGCAACGGCAACCGAACGGGTGTCCACGAAGTACCCCTTATCAAACGACGTGGACGTCGAATCGCAGCTCTCCGAGAAGAACTTTCACCAACTCTCCAAACCATCAGATTCAGACCTCCAAAATACTCTACATGTCTTTGAAAGCAAACAGCGACCTCTGTCCGACGGGATTCCAAGGAATGAACGCATCATTTTCACCCAAAGCGAACCATAAAAACATGAGCCTTCCCCTCGCTCCCGCTCATGAGAAACCTAATGATTAACGAACTTTAAGCTTGATTTTCTATTGGTATTTGTTCTTTTCTATTAATTTAGATGTGTATGCACAATGATATAAACTGTTCTGGGTTGGTTTTCACACCCGGTCTTATGTAAATGTAAATATTGGAGAAAAAGCTGCAATGTTCTGGGCCGGGATATTGGCTTGAGGGACACCCACTGTAGCAGTGCACATGAACGGGTCTGTAGCTCTGTGCTTGCATCTTGAACATCTCACCATTGGTGCGACTCTCGCCTGTTGAAACGTACTGGCTGACAGGAGTAAACTAGGAGCTATTCAAGGACCCAATATGTCTCCTCCGATATATCCATCTCAAGCCCCGCGACGCGTCGGGGATGGCAAGCCCGAAGTAAGGGCGTAACCGTGTGGCCGGTCTATGTACGATTTGAAGCGCGTCTGGGCACGTGGTCGAACGTGCTCACTTTTTGTCTTTGAGCTCTTTATTTGTGTCCCATCCCTCACTCAAATTTCCTCCCATACTAATCTCTTTCGTTTACGATGGTCCAGGTTGACAATCCGCTACTGTATGGTGCCGCGTTCGGTGTGGCTTTACTTCTCCTACGGGATCAAAATGTCAAGGCCAAAACTGCTCAAGATGTCTCTGAGCGCGTGAGTTGATTGGACGAAATTCCTTTCGCGACCCCACGTCGATTGTGTTACTGATACGCCTCTCGGGACCGGTCTCTCTCGAAACCAACCACACTAGATTCAACGTCTCGAGACAGACCTCACAGAGGCACGCGAGACGGGTGAAAAACTGTGCAAGGAACTCACAGGCCTGCAATCGTCCCTGCAACAAGCCACAGCAACCAAGGCTTCTGTAGACGAAAAGCTCGCAAAAGCGCACAAGCTCAGCGAGAAGACATATCAGGACCTCGTTGTCGAGGACAATAAGCATGCGGAGACGAGGCGACAACTCGAGGCTAAGGAGGCGGAGCTGAATCAGGCGAGGGCGGAGGTAGCAATGGCGGGCGGAGAGCAAGATGGCTGGAAGATCAAATCGAGCAAGGTTTGTACATCGGATCTGGTGGACAGTATAGCGCAACGAATTGAGAAGTCTATTGTCGCAGGTTGAACGTCTTGAGAAGAAGCTAGCGGACGCACAAAGAAGCATAGAGCAGGCAACTCGTGAAAAGGACGACCTAACTAAAAAGTTTTCCCAGAACGAGGCGAAACACGCACAATCGATCAAGCAAGTGCGTCAACGAATTCCGCCGTTTTCTGCTTATTGGACCCGAATCGTCCATCAGAGACTGACATTGCTGTGCCGGCTCCAAACAGGCAGACCAGGATGCATCGTCGTCAAAATCAGCTCTGGCTCAAACAAAAGAGCGAATGCGCGTACTCGAAGCTGAGAAGGTTGCCTCAGCGAAAGAGCTCTTCACTGCTTCGTCGACGGTCGCCGAATTGAAGCAGAAGGTGCGTAATCATTCCACCCTCAGATTACGACTTTCATCTAATAATTGAATTTGTTTTTTGTACGCGAAGATCTCTCAAGTGGAAGCTCAGCTCACCTCCAGCGATTCGAAAACCAAAAAGCTAGCGGAACAATTGGCAGCGTCCAGAGCCGAATATGATGTGTTACTTCAGCAGAGCCGAGCCGAAGCGGAGGCTGCTACCCGCGATGTAAGTTCTCAATGTTACGAATCAATCTAGCCTCATCTCTGCTAAAACCCATCGAAACGATCACTTTCTGGTGTGAAAAGCTCGCCGCTTTGAAAGACGAGCACCAGGCTCTCAGTTCCAAGGTAGAACAATCTGCAGCCGCACATGCCGAGGTGGAGTCGGCGAGGGTTCGACTTTTAGCTGAGGCTGAACAGGCGGAGATGAGTGCGAAGGACGCTGCAGCCAAGGTCGGTGTGTTCGATTTTCGAAATGGGAAGGTACTTTACCCCCCCCGCCCCTTTCAATAGCTCGCAGCGGCGCATCAGGAGTTGTCCACCGCATCCGGGAAAGTCACAGATTTAGAATCCCTCAGGGCATCTTTGGATGAGAAGGTGATCGCAGCAGAGGAGAGTATCAAGGCTTCTGTGAACCTGGTTCGTCTTGCGCCGCACAGGAGCTGTCTCGTCCGTACCGATCCCCTCCTAATCGCGGCGTGCTCGCTTGTCTAAATAGATCGCTGCCCTGGAGAAGGAAGTATCCGACTCCAGGACCTCAGCGGCTTCATTGAGTCAAGAAAAGATTGCAGCTGAGGCGACAATTGTCGCTCTCACAGCGACGATCGCCAAAATCGAGTCAAGGATATCTTCTGTGGAGGGCGACAAGATGTGTGCGGATGCTGAGGTGGCCAAGCGTGATGCCGAGGTCGAAGCTTTGAAGCAAAGGGCAAGTGGGCTTCTTTTCAACCTTTTGATTACTCTCATCACTGTGGCGGGGTTTATTCCCATCATTGACGCTGATTGCGTTTAGATCTCGGAGGTCCAGTCCAAACTCAACTCGGCAGACTCGGGCACAAAGGAACTTGTGGAGCAGGTGACGTCACTCAAGGCGCAACACGCCGCGTTACTCGAGAAGACCGCAACCGAGAATGAGGCTGCGAGCCGTGAGGTGAGCGTCCTCTTTCTTCTTGCTCTCAAAAGCTGTTCGAGATAACAAACGGCGACTTGTGAATGTCTTCTAGTTATCCGTGCTGAAGAAACAACATCAGACCTTGGGTGCCCGGGCTGAGCGATCTGCCGCTGCCAAAGCTGAATCTGAAGCTGCTCACGCACACCTGTTGACTCAGGCCGAGGAAGCCGAGACCAGGGCAAAAGACACCGCAGCCAAGGTCTGTCTAGGACGTCATCTGCAATTGTGTGAGAGCCACTAGCTGAAGTTTTTTTGATGAATCTTATAGCTAGCGGCTGCTCACGAAGAGTTATCGACTACATCCAGCAAAGTGATCGATCTGGAAACCCTCAAGGCTTCGATGGATGAGAAAGTGCAGGTTGCGGAAGCGAGCATCAAGGCTTTACTGGATCAGGTTCGTGTTCTTTCTGTCGTCTTTGCTCATCCCGAATGCTCGTCTAACTCAGAATTATGGGCTCAGATCTCAGCCCTCGAAAATGAAATTTCCGAATCAAAATCCTCCGCAGCATCGCTTGCATCAGAGAAACTGGCGGTAGAGGCGTCCATCACCGCGCTCTCCGCTACAGTAGCTGAGCTCGAAGCACGGATTCTGACCGTCGAGAATGAGAAGAGGGAGGTGGATTCGATGATCGTTGAGCGTGAGGCGGAGATCAAGGCTCTGAAAGAAACGGTACAACGGCAACCATCATCTTCTCACTTCGTTGATCCACTAAATATGGTTGTAGATCTCGGCCGTTCAAGTACAAATCAGCTCCCTCGAGTGCAGAGCCCAAGGCCTCAGCGATGAGCTCACGTCTACGAAATCGGAACACGCTTTAGTCTTGGAGAAAAGCCGAGCTGAGAGCGAGGCTGTTCGTCATGACGTGAGCCATTTGTCCCAATCCTCCCCCAATATATTCTTGGATCTAATGGTAACGTTTTGCGTATCATCAAGTTATCCGCACTAAAAGAACAGCACCAATCCCTCACTGATCAGGCCGAAAAATCTATGATTGCTCATGCCGAGTCGGAATCTGCACGATCTCATCTCCTCGCACAGGCAGAGCAAGCGGAGAGCAGTGCCAAGGAGGCCGCTGCGAAGGTAGTAATTCTTCTCTACAGCTTTATACTCTGGTTAATAAGACGCTCAAACATTGATTTAGCTAGCAGCCGTCCATCAGGACTTGGAAACCTCTTCATGCAAAGTAACCGATTTAGAAGGACTGAAGGCGTTGTTGGATGACAAGGTGAAGGCAGCAGAGGAGAGTGTCCAGGACTCTTTACATCAGGTTCGTGTTTCCTCCTGTAAGGCGTGACGTCAATGCACGAGGACTGAACTACTACCTCAACCTCACTGGACTTCATTCCCACACACCCAAATTCGCCCCAAAAATAATTTAGATTTCTGCGCTTGAGAAACAGATTTTGCAGTCAAAATCTGAGACAGCTTCACTCACCTCCGAGAAGCTTGCGGCAGAAGCATCAATCGCAGCGCTCACTGCAACGGTCGTAGAGCTCGAGGGGCGGATCTCGTCTGTAGCGAGCGAGAAGAATGATGTGGATGCGATAGTTGTCGGATGCGAGGCGAAGATCAAGATTTTGCAAGAAAAGGTAATGTTCTGAGTTGCCTCATTTTATTTTTTTGCTACACCGGAATGAGTTGACCGTATGTTGTATAGGTGAACGCTGCCGAGGCTGAAGTTACCAAGCACGAGTCGCATGCAACGGAACTCGAGTCTCATCTGGCGATGTTATTGAAGACGACTCAGGAGTCAAAGGAATCGGCTATTTCAAAGCAAGCTGAGGTTCGTTATCTCTCCTGTCTTTGATGATCGCCACCTGATACACACAATTTTCTCCTATTTGCTCGTCATCGATCTCCCACGGTTTTTTTTTAGCTCGACGCTTTAACAACTGAGACACAGGCTCTGAAAGGCCATATCACCACAGCCGAAAGCAATCACATCGCAGTAATGGGCAATCTGAACTCCAAGATCGAAGAGCACGCGACCACCCTGAAGGCTTTACAAGCTGAGAAGGATGGCTTCGCGGAGAAGTTGAAGGAGGCTGAAGCTAAAGCTGAGGAGGTCGATGCTGAGGTATGTCACCTCCTATAACACCGCCGTAAGTGCAGGATCCCTGATAAGCCTCTCTCAGTTGGCACTTGTGAAGAACGACTTAGAGAAAGCTCGTGTAGATGCTGCTGAAGCAGCCTCAGCTAAGTTTGAGCACTCACAGAGGGCCGATGTGGCTGAGGCGAAGCTTTCTCACACGAGTGAAACGGTCAGTTTTCTCAAACTATTCCACCCCTGCTTCCTACTTATGGGGTGCATTACCTATGACGATAGGTTGCTTCGCTTGAGAAATCTCTATCCGAACTACGTCTGGCTTCTGATTCGCACGCATCGGAGAAAGATGCCCTTGGAAAGCAGGTCGCTGATTTGAGCCAGAAGTCTTCCGATTGGGAAGCAAAACATTCTCAAGTCTCTTCGGAGAAGGAAGTGATTGCAACACAGCTCGCGGAGAAACATGATCACGTCGATGCCGCCAACAATAAGGTTCGACTTGAATATCTTTCCTTGATGTCACGACTGAACTCAATCTGTGTACACGATAGGTGACAACGTTAGAGGCAGAGCTCAACGACATGAAGGAGAAGTTGTCGAAGTCCGGCTCGGATCATGCTGCTGCCCAAGAGGAGATCGCAGCACTCAGGGCAGCACTTGAACGCACTCAGTCCGAGAAGGCAGCGATCAACGCTTCCAGCTCTGAGAAGGAGCTAGCTATCAACGCGTTGGAGACTCAGGTATTCTAACTATGCATAGATACCCACATGCTCACTAACAGTAATCCATCCTTTGAAAAGGTATCTGAACTCAAGACGGCCACAAGCAAGGTCGAGGAGACTAGCGAGGCGAATGCGGCGGCAAAGGCTGAATTAGAGAAGCAACTAGATGTTGCACATGCGAAGATCGCAGAGGTTGAATCCACCGTGAGAATCCATCCAGGTGTTCCCGCGATTGAGAAAGGCTGATTGCATTTGATCGGATCAATAGGTGACATCCATCCACAGTGCTTTAAACGCAGCCAAAGCCCATGGAGCCGACATTGATGCTCAAAAGGCCGAAGTAACCAAAGCGCTGGAGGATGCTAACGCTGCGAGTGAGACGCTCTCTGCAAAGGTGGGAATATCTATAAACTTCATCTTCATGGTGATGTACATGAGGATTGAACTGGATGCTATTGTATTATCTAGGTTGCCCAGCTCGAAGAGTCTTTACATCATAGCGAGGCGAAACACTCGGAACTTGATGGTGAGAAGAAGCGCTTGAACAAGGAGGTGGACGACCACAGCACCGCACGCGCGGATTTGGAGGCAAAACTGTCCGAGGCGGAAGCAAAGGCGTTGACGCTCGAAACTGCGGAGACTGAGAGTGCGAAGAAACTTGAGGAGGCAGAATCTAGTTCAGCTGCATCCTTGGCCAAAGTGAGCTCTTCTCCAACTCTGTTCGTGGAGTCAACCCGACTGAGGAATCATCGCCCCCCAGATGTCCGAAAAGGACGATGCAGTAAAGACATTGGAACAAGTTAATGCCTTGTTGAAGGAACAACTCAAGCTTGCGGATGAGAAGACATCTGCGGTTAACAACGAGGTTTGTACAGCCCTTCCACGATACTGTTGAAGCAAGCTACAGCTAATGACGTTACGGTTTCCAGTTGGCTATTCACCAGGAAACCCTCTCATCAACTCAGGATGCCCTCTCAAAGGTACAAGCTACGACTTCCAGGTTTGAGGAAGAGCTCAAGACTTCGAGGCAAAGGGCTGAGGACGCGGAGGCCAAGGCAACGACGTATCAAAGCAACGTGAGCACTTTTGTTTCAGAATTGCCTTTCTAATTTCGATGCTGATCTCGGGACCCCGTAGATCGCTGATCTCCAGAAGCAACTCGACGAACTCCAATCAAGACCAGCTAACGAAACGCAACATGTCCTTGAGCCAAACGCCGCGGTGCCAACCGCTACGAAGGAACCCGAAGATGAACGACAAGAGCCTGCGCAGCCTGAAGCAGTACCGGGACCAGGACCAGAGCCGGTCTCGGCTGCTGCTTAGGCGAGGGTATGTGATGATCACGACATATTTACGACAACGTCTTCCCAACGGACATACCCAACCCACGACTAGGCTATCATCCATCTACTACCCCAATACCCACGTACTACCGCATGTCCATGTCAAACCTCACTAGTCTCGTAACTCATACAATGGCATTCGTGGTGTTTTTCTCCTATCGATTCTATCCTCGTACGCAGATACCTACTATATCCTTGACCTACGATTGATGTGATGCGAAGGACTCTACATAAAATACAAGAGTATCCGCTTTATTTTCCCGTTTATTGCTATATACGCTTTCCGGCTAAGGTCCCAACGACTTTTATCAGAGTATCAGCTGCTACTAGGGGTAGAGGCTCCAGCATCTGGAATCTCAAATGGTTCTACGAACTTCTCCATTCGTGCCTCTATCTCCCGGTATGTCCTAGGCAAAAGACGTGGACAAGCTATGGTCGAAGACCTCCCGAAATTCAATCCAGAAATTAACCGTAACGGGATGTTGTTCTAGATAGTGGCCGCGGTTATTCAGGAAGAAGTTTTCCAGTTCCGGTTGGTCGCCAGACACGGTAGGGTAGTATCTCCGCTAGACTGCCTCTGTTTCGCGGTCAAGTTTGGGCACTCATGCGGAGTTGTTGTGCACTGACATATCAGCTGGACCATAGCTCCATTCTTGTCCTCGAAGCTGGCAGCTGTGCAGAAATTCATGAGCTGAAGATCGTTGACCTTTTTATCCGCTTTGGTTGAGCGTTCCGTTGAGAAACGGTAGGTGGTAGAACGATATTCACTCTAAGCTCCTCAAACACATCCTCTGCCTCAGCCTTAGTCTGCACTATGAATGCATAACGCATCGATCACCTTGTAGAGCAGGAGGTTCTGTATTTGCGACCCGAAGCGAGGCGCCAGATCGTGTTCCGGTTAGAGGCGGCTGTTAAACGGTTGCATGATGATGGGTTTGTCTTTGGGGATCTCCGAGTCTCTATCATCTTGATTTCATCCGTGTCTAGTACTTTTGAGATCAAGCCCATAGACTCCGGTTGGTGCGGAAAGGAGGGTGTGGCGCGTTGTCCTGTTACAGTGAACGCAGAGGGAATGGATGGCAGCGGGTGGCCTAGTTATCAAACAGTATAAAGATCCTTGAAGACCTGATAGAGATTGGTTCTTAGACTACTTAGGTCCAAATAGTGCTGCTCGGAGGTGGTGTTCATCACCGGGAGCTGCCGGGTGGCAGATGCCGAGTTGTCCGCTTTGTTCGTGTTGACAAGGACTTGGAAATTTCTACCTACGTCTTGCACGCCCACCTGATACAGACTCAGTGGTCTATGCTGGGCACCATGAAAACGCCGGGGGAGGAGGCTACAATTGGGAAGCGGAAGAAGTGGCCCAGATACGTGGAACCTGAAGCTGAAGCTGAGATTGAAGCGGACACGGAGGAGTTCATGAACGTGAGCAAAGGTCTTCTGTCTCAACACGAACTTACCTTCTAATGTTGGTTGAGAAATATTAGGGAGATCTTAAGGATGACTTGAAATCCCTCATAAAGTCGCTGAACCTTCCCGAAGTAGCGGCCAAGTATGCAGCAGGAATCGAGGAGAACGGGAAAGAGAAACGCAAGGAGAAGACCCAGACCGCACCGAAAGTCAAAGCGAAAGCGGAATCAACCAAGATCGCCAAGCCTGAGGTCTCTATTCAGCCTTCAAGCTCGAAGCCAATCGCTCCATTCCCGAACAAGCACCTAAAGTGGCAAGACGATGACAAAAAGGTTGTCGTAGCACCATCTGTGCCTTCACCCTCGAATAAGAAGGGGGGTACACGTCACGCTGTGAGCTAACATCCAGGATGATCTCTTTTGGAGTGTAATTTCTGAACTAAACGTATTTCGTCTGCACAGATCATTGACCCAATGCCGCAATGGTATACTTCGTTACCCATGCTTGAGCCACTGCCTTCTATACCCCACTCTTCTTCAGACTTCATCAAGAGCATGCAGGAGAAGGCCGACACACTCCTCAAGGATGAAGCTACTTTCGCAGAATCTGGTTCTACGAACGTGCCAGCATCCATGGGATCGTCCGACAAAGCCTTTTTGTCCCGAATGATCAGTTCCGGAACATCGTCCGACCGACTTTCGGCATTGACCTTGATGGCTCAGTCCAGCCCGGTGCATAACCAGCGCGCTTTGGAGACCTTGAAAGGGATGGCAGGGAAAAGGGGTAGGGAGGAGAGCTTAAAGGCACTGAGGGCTATCGTAGATCTATGGGTTGGTGGGATGGCGCCGGAACGAAAGCTCAAGTGCGTGAAAATGACATTCGAGAATGCTTTCGATAATTAACGTATCTTAATGCACCCCCTTCTAGATATTTTGTTGACCAGAACTTGTCCCATCCGGCCGTGGGGGACAAGCATCTGCTTCTTTGGGCGTTTGAGGACTGGCTGAAGAAGTATTTCTTCTCCCTTCTTCAAATACTTGAGGTATGTTAGCTCTAGCTCCAATCCTACACTGTTAACCCGGGAACTTATGATCGTTGTTTGCGACAGTCCTTTGCATCCAACACCTTACCCTACGTGCGGACACAGTCACTCAACCTCATTTATATCCTCCTGCGTGATCGACCTGAGCAGGAACAGAACTTGCTGAGGCTTCTCGCAAATAAGCTCGTACGTGTTCAGACTCTCTACGTTGATCGGAGATCTGAACCCAAGTCTCTCCTGTAGGGTGACACAGATAAGAGCGTCTCAGCCAAGGCCTCTTACTTCCTTCTCCAACTCCTTCAACAGCACCCACAGATGAAGGCTGTAGTCATCCGAGAAGTTTCCGCGCTCATCCTCCGGCCTGTTTCATCATCTGGCGCATCATCGTCATCATCTTCAACAATCGCTACCCTCCATGCCCGATATTATGGCATCCTCACATTCAACCAAATCGTCCTTACGCCTCAAGAAAAGGACGTAGCGCAGCTATTGACAACGCTCTACTTCGAGCTGTTCGTCATGATTCTCGGTTCACCAATAACTGAAGAGGCTGAGATAGGCGATGCGGATGATGAAGGTGGGGACAATAAACAAGGTCCAGGGTCTTCTGATAAAAAGAAGAAGTCTGGGAGAAGAGCGCCTTTGCCTCGCGACAGGCGGAAGTTGAAGGAACGCACGGAGAGAGACGGCAAGAAGGACGGCGGGACCCGTTCCGCCGAGGTGACTGTTGGGGATGCCGGCTTTGGAGAGGTGGAGGATGGGCATTCTAAGATGATCGCAGGAATCTTGACAGGGTTGAATCGGGCCCTACCGTTTGCGAGGATGGAGGAGACCATGTACGCGCATGTCATGGTTGAACTAAGAAACCCACACTGAACCAGACTCCTTTTCAGATTCGAACGGCACATTGATACCCTATTCCGAATTACGCACTCTGCCACGTTCAATGTTAGCATCCAAGCCCTCGTTCTGATTCTTCAAGTATCCGCTGCACGACAGGTGCGTGGAGTATCTCTCTTCATGGTTTGATTGTCTCTCTGATCATCGGGCACGTTCAGTCCATCTCAGACAGGTTCTACCGCACGCTCTACGAATCCCTCCTCGATCCACGGCTCGTCATGTCCTCCAAGCAGGCCATGTACCTCAATTTATTATTCAAAGCAACGAAACTTGATAACAATCATGGAAGACTTTGCGCGTTCGTGAAAAGATTCCTGCAGGCGCTGGGTATGCACCAGCCCAGCTTCATCTGTGGGGCGCTATTCCTACTTGGCGAGGTATGCCAATTCCATTTTACCTTGCGAAAGGGCTTCCATATGCTAAATCCATTTCAATAATCAGCTCTTCGAGAAGCGACCCGACCTTCGGAAGCTGGCTGCAGCATCTGACATACTTGATGACGACGTAAAAGCAACAAAGGGTCCCGTGCCTAGCGCTGAAGCAGCATATGATCCTCGGAAGAGAGACCCTCAATTTGCTAATGCCGCAGTCGCACCACTATGGGAGATAGTATGTCAAGTGTTTCAGATTTGATCTCTACCATAAGCTGATTTTCTTTCCTCTCTAGGTCCCTTTGCTCCATCACTTCCATCCTTCCGTCGCGCTTCACGCACGTCAGATCCTCGATGGCGAGAAGGTCACGACCACGGCGGACCTCTCCCTCAATACTGTATCACAGTTCCTCGACAGGTTTGTGTACAAGAACGCCAAGAAGCCCACTGCTCGTGGGGCGTCGATGATGCAGCCCGGAACCATGGAGGATGGGACGAGTCTTGTGCGACATTTGCGGGGAGTAGGTGACTTGACATCGAGGAATCTCAACGAGGAGTCGTTTTGGAACAAACCTGTAGCGAAGGTCCCTGTTGATCAGGTACGAGCTACCACATCGTCCCTCTGTATTTTATCACTAAGGAAACTTTGTTGTCTTTCAGTTGTTCTTCCATAAGTTCTTCTCGCTGAAGAAACGGTCCGAGAAGGCCGTTCGGAAACCTCAAAAGAAACTTGGCGATCATGACGACCTAGATGATGATGATGACGAGGATAGTGTCAATGGGAGTATAATTGATCACAGTGGTGAAGACAGTGACGAAGAGCAGGAGATTTGGCAGGTAACGCGTTTCTCTTCAATATTGCGGGGTATGAGACCATCTAGTGTGATGGTAAACCACAACTCGTCCCTTAGGCAATGAAGAAATCCTTACCCAAAGGCCAAGGGGGGGTAGATCCGGAAGACGAAGAGGACGATGATATCAGCATTCCAGAAGACTTTGACGCCTCTGACGATGTACTGCCTATCGATGATGATGAAGCAAGCGTTGGGAGCGACGATGAAGATATTGGGCTATTGGATCTCAATGAAATGCATGATGATGGCGTGGAGGCCAGTGATTCTGAAGATGATGCATGGGGAGGGGTGTCTGGCGTGAAGAGGAAGAAAGGAGGCAACGAGGAGGGGAAGGATGCGGGATTAAGAAAGAAGAGGAAGGTTGCTTTGCCGACCTTCGCATCTTATGACGACTATGCAAACATGATCGATGCCGCGGACGGTGACGAGGAAGACGAGTAAAGTGCAGGTTTCAAGTACTCTTGGGGAATGGCGGTCTTGAAGTTTCCAACATCATATTCGTATTTCTAGATGCTGAGCCATTTTGCGCCTGTCCTGCACAATCTGTAATTTTCC
>WSTV01000525.1:0-15954 GCA_019632285.1 Tulasnella sp. 332
ATTCAAAAGACGGATCTTCAAATAGGCACGCCAGAAGCACCGAGCTTCGTTATCGGTCTAAACGGTGGGTTTAGGTATGACACAATCTTATCAATGATCGCGGTTAATCGCCGCTTTGTTTCACATCAGTCAACGGCATCACCTATGTGGGTGCACCAGCTCCGAACAAGAAGGCGGCATTGAGGCTCGCGGCAATCCAAGCGGCGGGTGCGCTGGGTTTGATTGTCCCAGAAAACTGAGAGGGAAACAATGTGGGGAGCTGGAGTCGAGCGATTCTGACTCACCAAACGCTTTCGTATCGGCTAGGGCCGTTAATTCAGCCGCTCAGTCACTTCTATACCCTGGCTTCGTATGACCTTTGTTTTGTCAAGCACTTGGATGACTGCACTTCCATTTATGTTTTCTTTCTACAATGTTGTGAATGTCATATGGTTGTTTTTTTTTGCCTTTAGCGTGGGGTTGAAACGATCCCTGGCCCTTCTCAGCGATTCCTGAGGAAGCAGGTAGGAACAATCTAAAGGTCTAAGGGCTCTATCCTATTCGCCGTCAAACTTGTGAGTCATAGTTTGAGGGTTCATAGAGTGCTATGGTTACTGATTGAAGTCGAAATGTCATCAGCAGGAGTCGGCTGGGGCCGAGGCGAGGAACCAAAGTTAGGTATCTGATATATACGACGCGTGGCGAAAGATGTCCTTTAACGTACTATTTTTGGCCCTCTCTGATCGCTTTCTACCGGTGGCAGGTTGACAAATTATCCAGGGCGGAAGTGAATGAACCACGGGACTGAGGATCTTTTGGTCTCATTTGCCAAGTCGTAGAAGCACAGATACGCGGCTAGCGCCCAGTAGTTCAGACTGTCGTTGAATTCAAAAACCAGGAGAAGCAAACGTACCTCGATTCGGGAACTTCCGTTGAGACATAGGACACATATTTCGAGGTAATAGTTCATGTCCGAGCCGCCATGAAGCTTGACCATGTCTTCGCTTTCGCGAGGTAGCATGTATCCGAGAACTTGACGGCTATATGAGAGCGTCGCATTTGTTGCTGACAGTCCTGGAGTCTGCCATGGCAACGTTACGGGAGATTCGCTAGGTTCTCAGCCGAGCCACAGGCGTGTGCATATTCTCAAGGTTATTGCCAAGGAAATAAAAACAGGATGCATGCATATGTAGATCAACGTGCACGAGGCATGAGGCTGCGGCAATCCGAACATGCTTATATCATGCCTGCTGGCGAGCGAGCTGAAAGAGCCTGTGTATGCGACCAAGCAGAGCCACGGTGTGAATCTCTAAAGACTGAGGGGGATCAATAAAAGTGTGCTCAGGACCCATGTAGCGGTGTCGAGGTTAAACCGACTCTCAGCTCGTTCGTTCCGTAGTTGAGACGGAGATACCTGAGAGGGACATCGACGATTTTACCCGCACTATATTGAGATGCAAGGTGAGCGCCGAAAGGTCTAGAGAGGCTCGTAGTTATTTCTCCAAACCAGGTGTTGGCTCCTAGTACAGTCTACCAAAATTCCCCTGCAAAACCTAACGAGCGACCTAGTAAAGGTGGCATAATTTCAATGCCAGTCGACAAATGAATCTGAAAGGGCGTTTGAAACACTTATTAGCTTGATATGGCATCTCTAAATGTGGCGTTACGCCGCGAGGATCCCACAATCGTATTGATCGATGGCTCCTATGCTTCACCACTCAGCCGTGATGGATGGAGTCGGCCACCGTGGTTCGTCGGAATGATTTCGAGGCTAATTGATCATGAGAACAACGTCAGGGGAGCAAAAAGCGCGATAGATGGGATTTTTCTTCTTACCTATTCGTCCCATTCGTCTCTTCATGATGTCTGGCAGCCCCGCAATGTCCCCAGTCCACATATTGATCCTGCTGTAATATCAGAGCATTAACACTGGATATTTTCTTTCGTTTATAAAGGAAGTGGGGCGAGCAGTTCATCCGCACGACATGAAATCAGAGAGAAAGGCATTAGAAAGGGGAATATTGGGCCAGGATCGCGGGCGTCACGTACTCTTCATCGTCTACCGGCTCAAATGAGGCTGCCTCGCCCACGTTTACGAGATCTGACCCTTCATTCAGACCCTATTGGAAGGTGGATTCGGGCGTAGGGATGACGGAACAATGCATTATCCTGTAAATCATCGTGTGTCCAAACAGTGGGAGCGCAGGGTCGCTGTCAAAAACTCTGCTGACCAATTGTGCTCGGTTCCGAGTCGAGGTTGGATACGGCGTCTGTAGATTAGATATATGTTTGAGGCTTGGAACCAAGGCCTTACGCACGACCCGTTGGCGGACTGTGTCCATTAGAAGGCAAGACAGCGACAAGGGAAGTGCGAGGCACAGGTCAGAAAGACTTGGATGGGTTGTCCAAACATTCAGGGAATGATGTCCGAGTTTCCATGCTCAGCTCCATGCCGATATAGCAGCGCTGTCATACTCTCTTGTTGGTACCAAGTGAGAGGTGGTATAACGTGTAGCTCGCCATAAGTAGGTCATAAGGTTGCTCAACAGTCGAAAGATGCTCTATTACGCTGAATAAGTTAAGGGTACCCACGAATATATGTGCTTGACTACGGTTGGGGAGGAGACTGGGGAGGACTTGCCTTAGGTAATTCAGGCGCTTCTGATTCTCCAAGCGTTACGCCCCTTCCTCCGATGCCCTCGGAAATGGGCCGAGTCAACGTCTTGCGAGCTGCACTGCGGAGAATAAAACATTGCCTCGATAAGACAGTCTGTTTTGGGTAGTCGAGGAAGAAAGGCATCGAACAAAGTGAAAAGCCCACGAAAAAACACAATCAGCCGATGTCCGCTGGTTTCGGCGCGGCTAGGTCTCTGTCAGCGGAATTGTCAGGCCTTGGTTTAGTTCCACTCTCCAGAATGAGCGGTGAGGTAGCGTATAAAGGGTAAGCGGCCCGGAAGATCTGGGAAATGGGACAAGTGGTGCAGGGGTGGGAAGAACTCACTACCATGCAGGATCAGTTCAACGCCCAGTAATAGACCCCTTATGTAACACATCCTCCTGTGTGACGATGGCATGAAAGTCGCTCGGCACTTCCCATTATTGAAGCGATAAGCGCAGGGCCCGAGGAACCTGACGGGATTTCCACTAAAGGTCCGCCCGGCTATCATCACACACACAATTCGACGGTGGATTATCCTCGCTGCAATCCGGGTAGAGCGGGCGTGTTGTTTTTGACGTGATATTTGAAAGACATCTGTCAAGAACCGGTTGTTCCAGATCTTAACTATGATTAGGATTATGAGCTGATCGATGGCATAGCCAAACACGCAACACGGATGGTTGCAAGACGGCTTTCTCCTGACCCACATTCCCGAAGTCTGGAGGAGCGAATGTCCATGTCTGAGTTGGGGTCAGGGATGAAAAGAAAGAAAGAAAGAAAAAAAAACTGAAATTGAGAGGCTAAATGGAAACGTGTTGAGCACAATCTTCTGCCACTATCCCAAATGGCTCACCGGCTTCTGACCATGATACAAAGACAGGGCTGAGGAGGTGCAGAGACAGCTCTTAGTGCTCCGCACGGGAACGTTTTCAAAGGCCTTTGAGGACAATCATAGCGTTTTCGAAGCCGACCTTCGAAAGCGGAATCAAGCTCCAAGACCATGCATTCGGAAGGTCAGTGTAAGAGTGCTGCAACCGATTCCGTCAGACAATAGGTCAGGGAAGGAGTGGCACCGGATTCGGAGGGCTGGACTCGGAGGACGGTAAAAAGCGAGTGCGGTGTGGCATAGTACCATGTGCCATCCCCGCCATCCTCTAATCTGGGAAAGCCCGTCAATAGGGTTGCTATCTCATCGTAAGCAACCGATGCAATAGAGAGAGGCTTGCCTCCTTTCCTTTTGCTCCTGCTCAGGGAAGCTTAGCTTTGTGAAAACCTGGTAAAATAGTATAATTGTCACTACGATACACGTTTGAAGACCCTCAGGCTCACCCCTATTCGCCTATTGTATTACCGATCCCATTACCTTCCGACTGAGCCTTCATAGGCCCCTACTGTTTAATGAGGTTGTTCTCGGGGAGTAATCGCTCCTATGTTGAACTTCAGGACTACGACGTCCCGACTTTCGTTGTCTCGGTAACGTTAGCGCTCGGTTCCAGCGTGGCGAGGCCCAACTTGGACGTCGAAAAGATATACCTGGGATGATCAGGACATGAGGCGGCCGCCGCTGGGCATGATGGAGAAGACATCAGGGAAACCTGAACGCTCTACGACGCTCCATAGTACCTCTCCATAGAACGTTCAGGTTTTCCTGATGAACTCTTTACAAGTCGACTTTGATCATTCCGCTGCGAGGGCCAATGGAGAGACCCTTCCGGGCCGTCGGGCCGTTCGTCCCGATAACCCAAGAGTTTGAAAGGGTTTGCTCGGAGGCGTTCATGCAAGGATAGCGTTCGACGCATTCAGGCCATCATGGAAGCTAGGCCGATGAGGAATGAGCAAGAGTCAGTATCAGAACCAACAGAGTGACTGAATACCCATACCTTCTCTTCCACAAACTGGAAGAGTCTTCAAAAAGAAGTCGAGGGGGCCTGTGTCGCTATCGGTGGCCTTACAGCTGAAACTTCCCCCTTTTTCAAGATTGGGATCTGCCTAGGCTCCGAGAGTCAAGCAACGGTATCAGCCGATGAAGAGAGAAGTCGACTTGGAGAACATAGGGGAGGCGAGGAAAAGCAGAAGAAGGAAGATGTTGCGGCAAAGCGATGAGCGACGATCAAGAAGTTGAAGACTGAGGAGTGGATGGAGCACCGAACACGCGTCAATTTCTTCATAGTATCACTCTACCTTACGAACTTCAGGCTGAGCGTTGGTGAGTGGAGCAAAGCACAGTCCGTTACTACGATCAACAGCGTCAAAGTCTGGGAAGGCCCGATCTGTAGCCGCAGATCGATCGTCATCTCTTGTACGGGAAAGGTTAAGTGTTAGTACCAGAAATGGCAAGCGAATAATAAACATATGTCGCCGTACGACTATTATTTAGCAGCTAGAAAGGGGCCAGCGACTCTGAGGATCATCCGTTGTAGCCGTCTCTTGTACGATCAAAGATCGCGGAATCTTCAAACACAAATGGCGCGCGACCGCGTCGCTTCGTGATTGGGTGAGCTCGTAAGCCAAAGTTCTACCCCTGAACATTAAGGGATTCATCTAGGCTTCGAAAGTTGAGTGACGGGCGTCCACTGATGAAGGGAGAAGGGGTAAAGCGGGAACCTCTTGAAGAACGAAAGGAAGTTGAAGAAGGAATTAATTGGAGCGGTGAGTCGATGGGGAGGGCCATTAATATTGAAGTCTGGGCAAATGGTCTGAGCGCCGAATGAACGTCACCCTCTGCAAAGTAGTACCCCAATCCACGCAGCTCTGGGCCAAGACACGCCGGCCAATCGAGTGGGGGTGGGGGGCAAACCTACAGTAACCAATAGTGTCAACGGCCAGGTAACGCAAGGCTCGATCTATACCGCGAAACGAAGGCCACCACCTGCCTGATACCATACACTCTGCGCACCTCCAGTCCCCGCAGGCCACATAATGGCATGCCGTCCTTGAGGTCGATAGACTGGGGCTTGGAGCATCGAGGGGGCAAGTCATGAGTTTCCACGGAAAGAATTCCTTGGCGAGCATAGGAAGGACCGTGCGGTAGCCGTCATGAGACCTCTTTGGCTGGCTGTCTTCATCATGGCTCTCCCCCCGCTGCTCTCGGACGAGAGAATCGCGCATTGTTGGTTTCCTGGGATGGCGACAAAAAGGATAGATAGAGCCCCATTCATCCGTAACCTGAGCTCGAAGTTGCTTTGTAAGAGTCGGGGAAGCGTCTCGTTAAAGGGTGGTTTTTGCGCTCTCGGATATTCCCTCCGATTCTTTCAGAGATAACCGATAAAGCGGCGAACGTGTCAGAAGAGTTTGAGGAGTCGAAAGGCCGTGCTGAGTGCATTTCCCTTGAACTCAGCTTCAAGCCGACGGATGTGTCTCGGGAGGGTTGGGATGGATGCTCTCAAGATTTCGTTTCGACCGAACAGAAGAGCAACAAAACCAGCGGCCTGTCAGAAGGATAACAATAGAGGGCAGTCAGCGAGCGAGCGAAGGGGCGGATAACGACAACTGGGGTAGGGAGGATTGGAGAACAGCAATGCAGGGTTGCGAAGGAAGAACATGCCTTGACGTGCGGGAAGTGTGACGGCCAAAAAGCTTGGCCCTCAACCGATGCCACCTACTTCCCCTAGCCCCAAACGCTGACGATCAGTGTTTCCCAAAGAGCCTAGAACGTTTGGAAGGTTGAAAGCAAGGATCTCGACGCCTCAAGTCGTGTTTATAAAATTAAATAACACCAAGCCAGGATTCAAGGTCGCCCTGCTTCGAAATTGGGCAAGTGTCGTTATTCAGAGTCGTCAAGAAGTATTTCGAACTGGGACCCAGCGGGCCGAACGGACCGAGCAAGCCCTAACTCTCAAACCGGTATTCAGTTGTCAAGGATTGAATGCGCTCAATCGAACATGTACAGAACGAACAAGTTTAAAAAGCTAAAGGGATTGGAAAGGGAAAGGTCGAAGAGGGGCGCAGGGTCGGGGGAGGGCGAAAAACAGGTGACCAGTTTCGAATGGATCTCCCGAAAGGAACCTTCGCGCAATTTTCCTTGGCACGGTGCAACGAGAGACGATCAGAGCCTGGTCTCGGAACCGATATACGATATACGATCCGATCGGTGCAGTGATGGAGGTTCTGGCCCAGATCCAGAGCGCAGATAGTTGCTCCGGTCACCGTCGCAAGAAGTTTCAGATCTAATCGAAAGGGTTTTTTTTTAATTGTTTGTTTGATGCTGGCGCAGGCTCTGAAGCGTGTGTCAAAAGGTCCGGAGAATTTCAAGCGCCGAAGACACCGGCGAGAACTCGTCCGATGAAAAAATAATGCCGCCAACGTTGGAGAGTGGCACTGCCTGATCCAGATCCACGACTTTTGGGATTGATACGCGAGGACGCGCCTTGGGGTCCGATACCGCCGGGTGAGAGTGAAAGCTGGAAAAGGAAAAGGATGCGAGAGAGAGAGAGAGAGTCTAAAAACCAAACGGGCCAGATCCCCGCGGACTAAGGTTAAACGTCCTCGGACGCGGACACCGTCGTTTTGTGGTGCTTCGAGACGCCGTCGATTTTAGACGAGGGACGCGGCGACCTCCCCCAACCTTTTCTGCCGTAGACAGAGAGCTCAAAGGCTACACCGAACAGCTTTCTCCAAAGGATATTGGTAGGATGAAACAGTATCGAATGGGGGTTCGACTGGTTGTTGATCTGAGAGCATCGCGGTGAGGTGGATAACGACATAGTGTGGGTTCGAGCCCGGGACGATCTGGGAAACTAAGCACATTTTTCATCGTTTTCTTTTCGTCAAGCTTGGACAGGTGGATTGGAAATAGCGGTGCAGGAACGTTTGACGTACCTGTTACGGACCATTGATGGTTCGCCACTTAAGGCCTGTTGAAGCCCCTCCATCACGACAGAGCCGAATGGATCAACCCGTGCGATGAGTGCTTGGACACGGTGGGCGGGAGCATTGACGGCCACCTTAAGCTTGTTCGTAAAGGAGCGCATTACCCTGCATCGGTTACTTACCTGAATACCTTGGATTGCTCCAAGGTCTCTGTCATGTCTAGTCGATTCTCTCACCTCACTCACCGTTGCAGCGTGCGACACTCGGTTGTTTTTCTTGAGAGAGAAGAGAGACGAGGCAGTGAAATCGTCGGGTTGCCACAGGCGGGGAAGACCCGTAGGTGAGAAACCCCGTTCGCTGTGTTGGATCAAATGCGCTCAAAGAGGTGAAAATGAGTCTCCGATGTGGGGACGTGAAACGGCGCGGGAGGCCCGGCCCCTCCTTTTCGAACCCGAATCCAAGGACGGTCCGGACCATCGAGGAATGGACTTGTGAAAGAAAAGAAGTCACGTAGCGATGATCAGCTTCGGGAAGGGAAGAAGATGGCGGTTCACAGTTTGGCGTACACGTTCTCCTCTCCCTTCCGCTTGTACCGTATACTTTCCTTTCCTTGTCTCTTGCGATAAGGTGTGGGAGATCAAAATGGATGTTTACAGCATGGGGTTTGAGGGGGGGTGACGTGGCACATGGATAATCGTGATGTATGTTTTCTGATCGGTTGCCGACCACGGAAATTGGCAGAGACAGAACGTCGGTGGTTACCACTTTCGGGAATGAAGTGAACACGGATATAGAATCGGGAGGCGGAAGTCCATGGGCTGCCATAAGTAGCCGAGTGGGGGAAAGGGGTCCCTCCCGATGGAGATCTAGGGGGGAGTGACTGAATTGAATTACGTTTCTGGCTCAAGTCCGCCGAGGCGTGAGTTCCACAACAGACTTTTGCTCTGAGAGAGAGAGATGAAAAATAAAAATTGATTCGTCGATTCGCCCAAAAGGTCCCCGTGCTTTCAGGAAGAAGGAGACGCAAAGGCCAAGTGCCAAGGTTGTAAAGTGGTAAGACTCCACACTCTTCCTTTTCATCTGTTCCCTCTCTCACCCGCACTCCCCATCCCGCCCGTCGTTTACCACTTCATAAGGATCGGACTCTCGAATACGGGAATGTTGCTGTTGATCGCATTGATTGCCCTCTAAGCACTTCTCTCTTTACCCAATTAACTCGACTTCCTTGCTACTACCACCGTTACCTCGCTCGTCCATCGGGATGGATTCCCTCGCCATCGAGCTCCTCCACCACATCGCCTACTTCGCCGCCATACCCACTTCCTCTTTACCCTCTCCCATCACCCCACCCTCCTCCCTCCTCTCTCTTCTCTCCGTCTGTCGCGCATGGCACGCATCCCTCAACAGCCGAGATCATCCACACCTCTACGCCCAAATCTTCCGAGCCACGTTCGATTCATCCGCACTCTACCGTCGATTCCATCGTCCATGTCTCACAGCACCATCCTTCACCATCGAGCTCATCCGGCGGTGGAACTCTCTCAAGCGTATTCGATACTTTTCCGGCGGAGGCGGTTTAGGTTCAGGGATCAGCGGTGCGAGTCAGGTCGGATGGCAGCCCAGGCGGTACAAGAAGAGCATGGTGTTGGAGGATCTAATGACCATGTACATCATGCTCATCGAAAACGATGGAAGGAACGTCGGCGTGTTGAAGGACTATGCAGGGGTGGAGGCGTGGCTGGATCGGTACAGATCGTGGCGGATGATCAAAATGCATTCCGAGACCAGTCGTATGCCTGAGGATTCCGATGAGACCAGCTTGTTCTGGTGGGTCGAATGGCTGTTGATGGATCCGAGTGAGACGTTCTCCTTTTATCGTGCTTTTCTCCACACTTTACTGACAAGGGTTTCCTGCTTAGATAAGTGCGTAATGGAACAAGACGACCTGCGCCGGCAGATGATCTGGCTGCTCACCCCATACGCCCTTGGAACATTCAAAGTACCTCCCCAGTCTTCGAGTTCTCCGTTTACTCGCAAGTTGGACTGACTTCTTTATCTCTTCGTCACTTCTATCAGTATCCGCTATCTTACGCACCATGGCCATACCAACAACTTCCTCTTGCACCCCCTCCCAATGCTTCAGCGTTAGCCCTTCCAAACGCCGTACCCACCGCGACCGAACTCTCTCCGATGCACATCCAAGACCATACCCCCTCTCCTCGTCCACGATCCACCGCCTTCACCACATATTTCGGTTCCCAACATCTCCCCATCTCTAACCCTCTCTTACACCACGCGGCCACCCAACTCTTCCTCGCCCGTAAGCAGGCTGAGAACCCCGCCAATCATCAAGGGATCGTCAATAACGTTCAGTTCCCTGGGAATGTGTGTGACAGTCGGGTCTGGGATCTGGAGTGGGAGCGGTTGAGTGGATGCCAGGAGCCCCTTGCCGTCGTCCAACCCCTACCGATGTCGAATCCTGGGCTGGGAGCCGCTCCGGCTCCAATGATGGACAATATCGAGAGGACAAAAGGAAGCATGCATGTGCCTGGAAGCTTGACTGGAGAATGGAATGGATGGTTCTCTGTATGTCCTTTCTTTCTACTTTTTCCTTTCATTTTCGCAAATAACGTCAATCCGCGCTGAACCTTGTCTTCACTTCACCTATTCGGATGACTTTCAGATCATGACCCCTGCCAACTACGAAACCCTCATGACCTCATCCGACGATCCCAACGCCGATGCCGACGGTGGCAGCCCACTTAACGTTCTCGAAGACGTCTGGCTCCTTCAAGACGTCCAATCGTGGCATATCGAGGAACACCACCTTCGGCCCGACGTCCTCTCTCATTGCGTCCTTCCTTTCAACAACCATGGGAGTAGTGCAAGTGGAGGGAATGTCCTTGGCGCTGCAGGACACCCACTGAATGCGCATATACCTTCGGACCTTGAGATCGTCGGGCAAGGCAGTCAAGGCCGGAGGAGGGTGTGGTGTGAGAGTGAACGAAGGTGGATGGATGGGATCGTCGTGGTGAGGAGGGGAAATAAAAGAGCTGGTGGTGGTGGGAGAGAATACTTTTACGAGTACGTTTCGTTTCTTTTCCATTCTTGACTTTCTCATCGTACCTTTTTTTTTTTTTAACTCATCGTTCTTTTCACAGGACGATCCGACCGGGGACGTCGACCCATCGTCCTCCCAACGCGACTTCCTTCGACGGCAGTACCCCCAACATCCTCGTCACAGGTTTCGCCATCCCTTCTCCCATCACTATCACCCCTCCCTCAGCCACCAACCCCCTCCCAACATATACCTCCACCCAATCCCGTTTCATGCCCGCACCCACTTCGACCCTGTTCGGAACCGTTCGTGCGTGGGATGGTCTCGTCACGCTCCGTGCTAGGGATGGGTCAGGCGTGAATGGGAGCTTCGTTTGGAATGGGTATCTCTCTGGATCGGGTGTAGGAGATGGAGGGAACTGGGTCGGACAATGGAGGGATGGCGAGATGGACGTTGGGAGGAGGGCATGGGAGGGTGTGTACACGATGCGCAAGCGAAGCGCTGCTTCTGTCGGCGCGTGATGAGGTAGGATGGAGAAAGTGGACGTCCATCATCATATCATAGCTGACGAGGTCTTTCCAGTCTAGATTTCACGCCATCCATTTCTCCAACGTCAAGAGCAATGGTTGGGCGTTTCTTACTATATCTTCCTCCGTCTCGAGTTTCGCTCGTCTATCTAGCATCACCACCGTCGGCTTCGTCAACGTCTTTGTTTCCAATCTCCAAGAAAAAAATGGGGGGGAGGAGTCCTTCCAGGACGACCTACACCCTCATGCATGCATGCAATCCGACCAAGACACCCAAATCAATCCGATACATTCGATCGACTCGAAACTCGGATATTGGATCTTGGACTCTCCATGCCGCTTGAAATCCGACTTTTCTTTAGACTCCCTGCTCCAGTTTTATGCTTATGCTTTTGCTATATACCATGGATCTCATCATCAACCCTTTTTTTTTTTTCTTCCATTACTCGGAACCTCATCTACATTGTTCAACTCTCTCAGCTGCCAACTCATCGATCCTTGGGCCTCACTTCTTCATTTGGATTGATTTGGCCAACTCTTCTGGATTCTCAAAGCATGTTTTCTTACTTGGCCGCCAAACTTCGGCCCGCCCTTTCTCCCTTTGTGGTTTTTTTTTCTTCTTCTCATATGGACGACGAACTCAACTCGTTTTTTTCTTTTCTTTTCAACACTTTCTACTCATACATCACGGTTTTCTCAAAGTCCTTCTGGCTCGTCATTTTGATACACTGGCTTAGAAGGCAACGCCAACATTTCGCAAAAAAAAAAAAAAAAAAAAAAATTCAAGAAAAACTTCTGTTGACAGGCGGTTCATCTCCGCCTGAGCCGATGCGACGCAATGTGATGACAATAGTAGACCCCCACGGCAGTGCGAGCACCATATGCATGTCAGTAAGAACGCATGACGTTGCAAAAAAAAAAAAAAAAAAAATAGAGTGAAAAAAAGCACTTAAACCCGAAATTAAAATCTGTTATCTGTCACAACGCCACAGCCTCATAGATAACGCAAAAACCACACCATAAACTGGATAATTGGGGTCAGGTGACAGGGCAAGGCACAGTTTGAGATAGCTTGAAACGGAGTAAAAAATGCCTTCTTTGGGGCATATTCAAACATCACCGGCCAAAAGCCACCCGATAAGGCCCCGAAATGAGCGTGCATGCAGCACGAAACGGGGAGGAAAGCGAAGAAAAAGCACATTGGTGGCTTGCTGATGATTGGGTCCCCCGATCTTGATAAGACACCTTTTCAACCCTATCTCCCCCTATCTCCCCCTACAAGATGAAACCGAAACTCGGATTGGGAGGTCCGAGACGTCACACAAGTCGAACCGGATTGGCGTGAACTGGGGGTGCATCGATCCTGCGATCATTGTGATGGACGTGTATGACATCAGTGGCTGAGCGGCACGTGGCACCTATCATTCATTCTGACATGTGTGACGGCGCCCGGGCGGCATCTACTTGTCCTACGACCATCCTTGTAGCCATGAGACAAGTCATGTGCCACCCATTCAGGTCGAGGCGTCTGTGTGAAGCATACAGCCCACAGCCTCGGATTCGACCATTGCCGAACTCATGTCCATGCCGAATCTCGGCCATGGCCAAGGTGGGTTTCTATGTGCGGGGGGAGAGTGGGGCCATTGGGAAGATTCAGTACCGCGACACTCAAAGGCGAAGGGACACCGACGAGAAGGCAGCCCTCAACCTCGGGTCTGAAGGGCGTCTGCGCTCATCTGGAGCCCAATGCTGCGGCACCTTCAGCGTGGGCTTGAATAAACATTCCTGAAGGTTCTCAGTTGATCCTGCATGACCGGAGGGGTTGGAACATCGCGGGCACCACCAGACCGTCAAGGCGACGCCCCTGTCGAAGGATTGATCCACTGTCGTGAAGCATGAATTTCCATGCTCACGTTCCAGTTTCGGACTTCCTCGGATGCCATGTATGTGGTAACTGTAGCCAGGTGTCTAAAGAGGCGTGTAGCAGCGTCTCTGCGTGGAGACTACGCTAGAAGTTGAGCGGAGACGTATGGTGCCCGCGACATTGACCACAAGGACCCATCCATTCGAGAAACGATCCTGGTCTGCTTTAGCGTGAGGCGAGATGCACATCAAGCCACATAGTAAAATTGCATGCTTTTCCAGGATCGAAAGCTGGCTATTGTCTGATTGCATGGTTTTTTTTTTTTAAAGAAAGAGGCTGATGTAGACTTTGCAGCTGACAAAATTTAAACCTGTTTCTCCAAGTCGCTGGTCGAGGGGCGATAGTAGGATGGCCAGACGGATCGGAGCGATTCATTAGAAAACAATGATATTTCCAAGGTTCGATTAAATCCATCCCCTGCAGAGGTCGTATGATGTCTTGCGCTCTTGAAAATCCCATGTAGACAGGGTTCTATTCCTCGTAAGCGTTCACCCCATTCGCTAAGCCGCTTGGAGATATCAGGAAATGCCAAGCAAGCAAAAAGCATGAGGGCCAAATTGCTTTATGGTCCATGCGGTGAACCAGATTCATCACCGGAGGACGAGGCATGGTACATCCAGGTCCCCTCAAACATACGCCTCGCTTGGCGTGCTTGCAAGGGCTCTCTAAATTCGGACCGTCGTTTGCATTGAGTTGTACACGGGAACGATGTGTTTGGGTCCATGAGCCATGCCATACTGACGTCGCAATTTAGCCCGTGCGCAGCACATCGTAGGCGCCGTATGGTAGCGAGCTGCTGGGTCAAGCCAACGTTTGACTATAAGCCAGCAAGCACTCTCTCCTTGAATGCATGAGTGTCGCACACGGTCGGGATGAAGTCGCCGGGTAACGTAAATGCGCGGTGATGTATGACGCGAAACGTGGCTAAATGTTAGGGTTTGCTGGAACCCAGGGCAGTTCGCTCTGATGGAATCAACCTGATGTTCGGTTGTTGAGTGTCAGTGTTCAAGGACGGAGGCCGGCACTGCGATGAATTTTCATCATTGCGCAATGAGGCCCATGACCAGGGAGAACGCACAATCGGCATGGGCAGGACCTGCAACTAAGCCCGTCAAGTAGATGAAGAAAAACACACGCACCTATCAAAATACGACTCCTAGAGGCCAGTCGTTGCCCAGACCATCGATGGATTATGAGCCCTGAGCGTTCTGGAGCCCATTGTCTCGCCTTCGTCGCAACAATCGGCCAGGACGGCTTCGGGCAAGTTGGATCATAGGGCTTGACACCGAAGATACAAGAGATACGATGACGACACCTCGAAGTCAACATCGACGAACGTCCAGTCCTGGGATTGACCAAAGACCTCCCAAGTACTGGATTAGTATCCCCATAGCCGCTCCGGCCGCCTGGAGCCAACGGGCAACTGAAGTTCAGTGTGAGGTGGGCCCAAGACTCCAGGCTGACTTTCTCGCCAGCCTAGAATCTACGGACTCCAAACGTTAAAAAAAAAAAGAGATCCATCTCACAAAGCATACCGAGGCAAAAAGATCAATCAGCACCTGAAGTTACAGTTTGGAGCATCGACCTACCGAAATCTTGCATTCTGTGGCGTCCAAGGACTCCCTGAATACACGCAGGATAAATTCGATAAACCGCATTCTCTCTCAGTCAAATGGGAATTGATCGTAGGGGTGAGAGGTCTAGACGAGGGGAACTCTCTTACCGAACAGCCGAAAGCCGGTGTGACCTCGGGATCGTCTTCGTGTTTGCGCAGCACACATGGACGAGGAGGACTGTAATGGGCGCACCTGCACCAACTCCCTACCCGTGTCTGGAGAAGACTGATGAAAGACGCAATAATGCCAGAAGAAAGGTTAAAAAACGCAAAGGGGGGAGACTAGATGATCCTGCATGAAACGAACCTAGCCCGCAGTAGCGACCTGCAGTAGGTAAAGGTTGCACATCACTTGACAAAGCGCAGGAAAGCCGAACGCTGTGCGGAATGTTACCATGGCCCAGCCTTGAGTTCGTTTTCAACACGCCGTTGGCTTCAGACTGGCCAGTCCACGAAGAAGGGTGCCTGCCGGAGCTTGGAACAGAGTGCAAGACAAGCCAAGGAAATTAAAAATTAAAAATAGCATAAAATGAGACAAATAATCCAAGGCGAGAGCTGGAAGGGTAAAGTACTGACCGCACAAATTTACAGCGAGACAGATCCTGTGTATTGGTTCAACGTCCCCTCGTCCAAAGCCGGTTTCTCTCAGGCTCCTTGTTGTTTTGGTCCAGTGCTGTTCGTCACTTACATACGCCCTCAATCCTTGACTCTAGCACCCTCCTCATGGTCGATCTCGTGATGTGTGAAGGACAAACGAAAACAATAATAAAAAGGTCTAAAAACGTGTATGGAGCAAGCACAACGCTCGCATTGAAGGCTTAGTGGGACTGGGATGGTGATCTGAACGGACGCAGGATGAATGGGTTACCCACCCAAGCGGACGGAACTGGTCAAAGGGGGGGGCGCACTCTGCATGTTGTCATGCCAGCAGGAAGTATCGTACTGTACAGACACCTTACCTCATGCACCAACCCAAGATTTGTTTCGTTGAGGAAGATCCCCCGCACGACTAGCCGCTGAATCAATAAGCTCGCAGGGTGGTGGATGCCGAGCCATCCAAGTGAAAGCGCACGGACAAGGGGTGCCGCGGCTTCCGCGGGGAGGGTCGACACACAGAACGGAGACCTCTCAAAGAGTGGAACTCACTTGTTGACCTTTCACCTTCGCTATCACAGGACGATGCCGGTTACACCGGTCCCCGCAACCCATTGGCCAAAAACAACATTTCCGAACAAGAGTATTACTATTGGGGGTAATCCAGCATGGCAACCTCCGTGCCGTCACAGGGTTTGAATTCATGCTCTCAGCCATCAAATCCAAGGCCATCAAATCATACAACAGGTGGCAATGTCTTGGGATGGATGGAAGCGGAGCAGCCGTGCC
>WSTV01000526.1:0-18956 GCA_019632285.1 Tulasnella sp. 332
CTTGTGGTTGAGGACCACGGCTAGGGAGGAGGGGTGTGTATGACGGACTGAACGATGATTTTAATATGAGTTCTACCGATCATACCTCCAGAGAAGAGAGCAAGTCCATCAAATTGGTACCAATACTTTCTTCCCAGGACCACGGTGCCGACTTAACTGGCACACTTGGGGTATGTGGGGTCATTCCCACCCAGAGCTGGCTCTGGTTTAAACTCAACACTCTGGTAGTGGTGAGCGAGATGATACCTGTGGTCTATCCCTGCATAAGGCCACAACGGGAGGTTTAGTGAGTCGAACCTCACACTGTTCGGAAAACACGGTCTTTGCGACTAGTGGCCGTTCGCTCGATAGCGAGTTCCCACCCGTTCCCACACACAAAAAAAAACAACAATCAAGAAGGCTGCGTTTGGGACAACTAGTAGAATGTATACCTGAACACTGTATGCATGTATTTGTTCTCTCTCATGGGTGCATGTCTTGATGGGGCAATCCGGGTGCGGCACCTAATCCATACAAATCTATCACAGATTTTTAACTTCGGTTCGGAAAAAAGGGTGATCTTATTTGCCACCCCGCCCTCATACAAAAAGGGCCGGATGGTATTAGCGAAAGCGATGTCTACACACCCCTCCGTATATTCAATCTCAATCCCGTTCAGTCCATCTTTTTCAATATTATTATCACATGGCTGAACCTGGTCATAACAATTCATTCGTCCTCCAGAGCGTCGGAAAGACTCTCTATGAGGTGAAGCCGATACCAGAACGTACGGATCGCCAATCTTTCATTGATGGTCGCGATCACATTGATCTCAAATACATTGTTTCTGAATACCATTCTATAACAGTCGCTGCGGACGATGTCCTGGTCGAAGTAAAGAAGACTGGTACGCACACATCGACTATGGTGCCATTCCGATCGTAATCAATTCTACCGCAGGCATTTGCGGATCCGACGTGCACTACCTTCTGCATGGCCGGATTGGTGATTTCGTGGTGGAGGCTCCTATGGTGCGGATACTGCCATCGCCGCCTTGTGATAGAGACTGTTTTTGACTGTAATTGAATGCATAGGTTCTGGGTCATGAATCAGCTGGGATAGTACACAAAGGTGACTAATGGCGGGTGGCGTGGGACGGACACAGAAGTAACTTGAATTGTATTGACTACTATATAGTCGGACCCAAAGTCAAACACCTTAAAGCGGGCGATCGAGTTGCGATAGAGCCCGGGCAATCGTGAGTCCATTGGTGACCCATGCTCGATTCGACATCTCATCGCGTTTTTCCAAATCACAGATGCCGAACCTGCCACCATTGCAAGAAAGGCCGATACAACGTGAGCTGTTCGTCTTGGAAGAGGCACCCATTCCCTTGTGCTCAACAATGCTGCGACCTTGACATTCACTAGCTCTGTCCGGATATGAAATTCGCCGCTACCCCTCCTTACGATGGCACACTCGGTCGATACTACAAAGTCCCCGCGGATCTTGCGTATTTACTTCCAGAGAGCATGTCGTTTGAGGATGGTGCGATGGTCAGCCGCCCCCTTGTTCCCGATATTCGATTCTTTCTACCTTACTTACCGGCCATTCGGTCTGTGGATCGGTAGATCGAACCCCTCGCAGTAGGTGTCCACTCGATCTTCACCCTCGCACACACGAAGCCAAATCAGATCGTCGCAGTCTTCGGCGCTGGTCCTGTCGGCCTGCTCTGCATGGCTGTCGCTCGTGCTGTCGGAGCGCGGCGCGTGATTGCCATCGATATCGCCAAGACACGCCTCGAGTTCGCAAAGACCTACGCTGCGACGGACATCTTCTCGCCGCCAGAGAAGAAAGACGGTGAGAGTCAGGTTGAGTACTCCCGTAGGAGCGCAGACTTGATGAGGACGCAGCTCAATCTGGAGGAAAGAGGTGCAGAGGCGGTGGATGTGATTATCGAGGCGACAGGTGCTGCAGTGTGCGTACAGACTGGTGTGTTCTTGATTAAGCCTGAGGGCACTTTCGTTCAGGTGAGCTGTCGAGCTGTAGTACTTTCTACGACCCCACTCGACGCTACTAGGTGATGGTATAGGTTGGAATGGGCGCCTCTGAGGTTACTTTCCCGATCGTGTCGGCTCTGGTGAAGGAGATCATCTGGAGGGGCTCTTTCCGGTAGGTTGACCTACCTTTCGCACAATAGCATTGCTAATTCTCACGTGGTATGCCTTACAGCTATGGCGTGAGCTACGAACCCATTATCCGATAAGTTTGATGTTTCTGACTTTTACTCGACCCATAGCCTGGTGATTATGAGCTCGCCATCGCGCTCGTTGCCCAAGGAAAGATTGATCTCAAGCCTCTCGTCACCCATCGGTAAGCGGGGAAAGAGATGGGTTTACAGGGTGCGACAAAACAAAAGGCTGACGAGTGATACTTTTCTCAGGTATAAGTTCGACGAAGCTGTGGAAGCCTTCGAGGCAATGAAGGCCGGAAAGGGGAAGGATGGCAATGGTGTTATTAAGGCCATGATTGATGGACCTGAGTGAAATCTTGAGGCACACTACGCTGTGAGGCAGGCATGGCCTTACCCATATCCGGCCTTCATAGCAGTAGGTCCACCAGACGCAATCGTAGATACAAAAAGAAAAATGGAATATAGATGATGCACACATGGGATGTGAGGGATGCAGCGGTTGGGCATGAAAGAGGCCAGAAGCACAAAGTAAAAAACAGAAAGCGAGGGAACAGCAAAGGACAGCGATTACCATGATCTGCAGAACCTGAAGTTATATGTACAGTAACCAGAGCAGGCGAAACGAACCCACACTTTAATATTTCCACATTAGTCGTTAGGTTGGCATTCATTTGATCCTGCTCATCAACGATCCCCCACCACCAGCTTGAGCTTGCCCCCGCGCAGCCGATGCCGGTTTGCTGTTTGAAGGTGCTGCCCCAGACGCCCCATTCCTTGGATGAGCCTCCCTCTGTTGTCCAGCAGCAGCCCTGTTCCTCTCCCTCACCAACCGTGGGTTGGGTCGAGAAATCTCCGTCTGCCGCGGCGACGGTGATCGTCGTGATGCCCCTATCCGCTCTCGTTCCCTCTCTCGTCTCATAGGCCGAGGGGAATGTCGCCCACGGCCATTGTTATTGTGGCTGTTGACGTCTCGGCCGATGCGGGAAGGAGATCGTGAGCGTCGTAGGGGTGGGGACCTCGAGGCCTCCCGAGAGCGAGAACGAGCTCGAATCGGTGGTGGACTTCGCGAGAGCGACCTGGGTGGTCCATTACGGGACCCAGTCGGCGACCGCGTCCGAGACCTCATCCTTAGCGGAGATGGTGAGCGGGATATACGACACCTTGAGCCGAAGTCCCTATCCCTCGGAGATGCATCATATGGCCTCGCAAGTGGAGACCTACTTCGCGATCGCGTACCCGTCCTCCCCCTCCCCCCAGATTCGTTCTCATCATCACGGTTACTCCATCCGCGCTCCGAACCTGCATTAACGTCATTTCCCCTACGCGCAGCACCGTTGATACGAAGCCCACCACTGGCTTTGACAGAGTTTCCATCATCGTTCGTTCGGGTCCAATCCTCCGACGGCCTAGCGCCATCGTACTCTGCGCGTCGTCCACCTCTCTGTCGTGACCCATCGTCATCGTCCAATCTCGGCTTTTTCAGTGCGCGAGGTCCAGTCGGAATGGTCTTCCCTTGACCAATTGATCCTCCTTGGTATTGCTGCGAGGGGTAGCTCTGATTGGTGCGGTGTGGTTGGTAGCCGGTCGAGGACCTGGACCCGGATGGCGAGCGTGAATGTCGTGAACGTTTCGTGGGTGCACGACCAGACGACCCGCTGTCGTCCTCTCGACGAGCCTCAATGACGCGATAAGCTTCGCCGAGCTCTGTTCTGTGATGTTTTGAGAAAGAAGTGCCAGCAGGATTTAAATGGAAGTGATACAGATTGCGTTCATCGATCATGCAAAGAGAGGACTTGGGGGAGGAGAAGCGTATCAACGTACTTTAGTGAATCAATCATTGAGTGAGACTCTAGAAGGGGAATAGTACAACAAAATCCGGAGCCAATATCAGCATAGTGTCCATTGTTTGATGATGATGGTGCAAGAAGAGTAGGAATATGCGCAAGAGAAACAGGGAGTGCGTGGTATGAATAACAAGCAGCAGCAGGAAGCAACAAATAGTCCCAATTAATATGAAGGAGTGCCCATGTGATCCAGAAACGGGCGATCGGGAAGAGAAAGTGACGAAAGAGAGCGATCATGAGACGTGTCCGAGGGGAGGGCCTCATACCTTTGAGGGCCGCTTCCAGCTTCTTTGTGCCATGCTGCATTAGGCGAACTTCCTCATGAAGTCGGCCAATCGTCCCAGATGTGAGGAGTCCATAGAGCTCGTTGTTTTCCTCTTGTAAGGCGGAGAGTCGAGCCGTCAACGCCGCCGTAACTGTGGCCGACGTTCCAGTGTGGCTTGAGGCGGAACTCGTGGGTGGTTGTTGGCTAGCTGGACTCGCCGAGGCAATGATGGGCGCGATGAGGTTTAGAACGGATGGGGGGAGGGTCATAGATTCATCCAGCGATGCGTCGTTGCCATTGTCGTCCTTGTCTTTGGATTGGGCGTGCGCGGGGAGGTGACGGCGTAGTAGTTTGATATCGTTCTAATGAAGCGAAATGACCACGATGATCATCAGCCCATAGTAATCACTAACGGTTGAGGGATTCAAGATCACTCACCACGAGCCTGACAATCTGTTCGTTCCTCTCGTGGAGCATCACTTCGAGCTCAAGCTCTTTGTCGGTGGGCAAAGCATTCTCCAGCGCAGGGACGTCAATATTATTCTGAGCCGCCGTGTCAGACATGTAGAAGCGGCGTCACCAGCCCGGTGCTGACTGGCACTGACACTGCTGAATGGACAGGTCACTTGTGCTGGCGGAGGCGTTGCGGCGGTTGCGATTGAGATGGGGTGGACAAACAAAGGTCAACGTTCTGCCCGGAGTTCGCTTTCTGCTTTCCACTCTTCTGCGTTGCCTCTGGGACCTGATGCCGACCGCTGATGCCACCTTGCCCAGGGACGCTCGTCTCGTGGCGTTGCTCATCTCCGCATGTCCTTCCATCACGGATGCTCATCCCTCCGTGCTTCTTCAACTCCTGGAATTCGCGAATCGTAGGTATTGAGTACACTCATATTGAACAATTGCTGAATGCTTTCTGCTGTTGCTTCTGATTAGGTTACACTTCACAAGTCCTGAGCGATGCGCTCGTATACTCGGAACACGCAGGACGTGGTGGCTCTGTAGAAGAAGAAGATGTGAAGCTTGCGGTTCAATCTAGAGTGGGATGGGAGTTTGGTGGCCGGGTGCCAAAAGAAGTCAGTAAAAAAAACCTTCCATTTGATGCAGGCGAACACATTTCTGATAATCTACTCTCTTAGTTTCTTCTCTCTCTTGCAGCCAAGACAAATGTAAAGGCACTCCCGCCTGTTCCAGAGGTCTTCGGCGTCCGACTACCACCAGCCAAACATTGTCTCACAGCTGTCGACTTTGACCTCATCCCTAACAAACCTCCGCCAGGCGTCTCCTTAAACGACCAAGAGGAAGGGCAATCCGACGACGAGGAAGAAGGATCTGAAGATTACGACGGTGGCGGCGGCGGAGGCGATGACGGTCTCGCGCCTGATGATATGGAGATGGCAGATGGAAGCATCAACCTATTCTCCATGCCTGGGGAGATGTCTGGAGCTGGAGACGACGAACAGGCGGACGAAGGCGGTGCTGGAGAGGAAGACTTGTTTGGAGAGGCAGATGAGGAGGAAGACATGGCTGCCATGGATGATGGAGGAGATTTGGATTTGACCGATCTCACAGTATCTGCGGCGGGTCGTACGATGGTAAACGGGATTGGTGTTGGTGAGAAGAGACGTGCCGATGATGATGACGACGATTATGATGCTTAAAGTCTTGCCTCAGTACCGCACAATCTTATTTATGCTATGGGCTGAGTCCCTTGAACCCTGAGGCAATGATGTCTAGTCGATACGACTCGGGTGTGCTTCTGTTATGGGCATGGCCCTGGACTCCCGATCCGGTTGCCCCTCGCGTATTAACATCCCCCCAATACCCCAGACTTGAGTAAAACAACCATTGCTGCTAGGGAAAACGAGTACAAGCCAGGTCACAAAGAATATGAGAGGCGAAAGGGTCTGGGAGGGTCGAAAAGGAGCGGCGGAAGATCACTCCTCCGTCTTGATCTCGTCCACAACAGTCTTCTCTAAATCAATCGAAAAGCTGCTGTCAGACGCGAGCAAAAACAAGAATGAATCAACGAACCTGATACATAGATACCATCCAAGAACTTCCGGATATCCTTATTCCGGACAAGACAGCTGCCCTTGATGGAAGCGGCTAAGGTAGCAGAGGCCATGACAGGTCAGTACGATGTGTTTATACCCTGAAAACTATCTGAGTCCTGAACCTGATTGTGAGACGTTATTAATGTCGTTGCCCTGGAGAATGAGCTCATCTTTCTGCGCCTTCGACTCAATAATTTCGACGCCTGGCAACATGGCCACTCTCCGCACAATCTGAACAGATGAGATGAAATTCCATTAGTAGACACTTGCCTAATGGACGTAGCCAAACATACCTTCTCGCCCAAGAAGTTCCGGATCTCCACCGCCCTGCCCTCCTCCTGTATAATGCAGTTGATGGGGAAATGTGCATAGACCAGACGCATCTTATATAGGAAGCCCTGACCAAAAGAGACATGAACCATCGTAAGTGTCCGTCCAGGGTCTGACCGAGAGGCGGATATGACAGACGAACCTGTGTGACACCCTTGATCATGTTCAAGATGCTTGATTTAATGGTCCTTAAACATGCGACATGCTTCCGCACTCCATTCCAGACGGCAAGATGAATGATGGGAAGCTTGTCGGCCTTCTTCGCGTTGGAGATCAACCGTATGTCCATGCTGATATGGTGTAGGTCGCGCACGAGCTCCCCCCGCGGACCTTTTATGGTGATAATCCGGGCGTCGACGGTGGCGGTTACACCTTTCGGGATGACTACCGTCTCGGTTTGAAGGACGTCACGCATCTAACAATCATCAGGAAAGGGTGGTAGAAGGTCGAGGTGCGAGTAGGTGGCCAATTCGAGTTGCAAGGGGGATGATGAGTGTTGAGTCTCTTACATCTCCTCAAGTTGCACCGAGGAGGGCTACTTACTTTGGTAGTGTTATGGGAGTGCCGACGACGAGGATCACGTTCTGCTCAATAATTAGTCGAAATCCTAATCGAAATTCCGTTGACGAAAGGGTGGGAGCAGCTCTGTCAGCTTTTCAGCGCACGGTCATTCGTTGTCACAACGTCCATCCGTTTCAAATCCCCTATAACGTTCACAAGATGCAAAATTATAGCCGAGCCAGGACAACGAAAGGAGGTGGTTCCCGTCGTTCATATCAACCATTACATTTGAGTCCTAATTATACGACCGTATAGCATTTCGGAATGGCTGGCGATCATTTTGACCATGTTCTACCCCAGCAGCAGTGGCCAATGCCACTTTCGTCCACCACGTCGCCGCACATGAAACATGTCTCTCGTACATCCCTTGCTTCCAAGAATAGCTCTAACCGGATCTGAACTTTGAGAGTGTCCACTCCCAGCTTCAAGATCTACCAATCTCAACACCCATTCCCATTCCCATTTCCGAATACAACACGGGTCGAACCGCAATGGACCAAGTTCCAGGCGCCCATAGCTTATGTGTGCTGTCGGTTTACGAGACACGATGTTACTAATCCGTTTGAAGGGGCTATCTGACACCACTCTGTTTCATGTTTTGTCCTCATAACTACAGGTCTCCTTAATTCATAGCATCGCCAACGCACACCTTTTCTACTCTCCTTCCTCTTTCTTTCTTTTCTTGTTCTTGTTCTCACCACTTTATTCGTCTCTGCTTCAGCTTTCTTTCGCACCTCGGTTTCGTCGTTCGGTGGGACAACTTTCCACTCATCACTTTGATAGCACATCATCTTCGACGATCACGAATCGATCGGTCCCTCTCTTTTTCTCCCCGCAATGCTTGTCCTTGCGCCCTTCCTATACTCGCTCTTCTTCTTCTCTTATGCTACTCCCGTTCTTGCGGTTCCAATTCCAACATACTCATACGCTGGATATGCGCGCCGCAGCCAGCGTCGTGACATCCCCGACACCGATGGGGAAGGTACCAGCGTCTATCATGGTCGTCGCTCGCTCGTATCGCTCGTGAAACGCATCAACTGGGCGGAATTCACGAAATTTGATAAAGATGCTCCCAAGATGTTCGGTACGTCTCATTTATCATCGTTTACGTCCACAAGCTTCGACCGAATCCTTTTGTACGTCTTACAGCCGCGGTCGGCGCAACAGCCTTGATTGGCGGACTGGGGTATGGACTCTTGGACAAAAAGGTCAAGCATCACTTCGGGTATGTCCAAGACGCAGCAGAGCGTGTGCTTGTTGGTTGGCGTCAGTTAAACTGACCTGTTCTTGACACTGCATTACAACAGGTGGGACAAAAACGCGACAACGGCCGCCGGAGCGACTGGCGTTGCGCCGGCTGGACAATCCAGCGCGACTTCTGCCCACAGTCATTTTGGGGCTTCGGACGCGGCGCAATCGGCGCCTACCCCTGAGACAACCCAAACGAACCAGGCCACCGTAAGCTCGTCGTCGCAGTCCATGGTGTTCGCGGGTGAGGACATCACGACGTGGCCAGACAGCGGCACCTCCAACCAGCGAAAGCGTTCCCTCGACCTCGGTGATCAGCACCTTCATCGTTTGGGGCGGCGCGGTGGATTGACCTCATTTTTCACCGACCCGGAATTCAGAAACGAGATCATTCATTCTCACCTCGGTCAGGAGCTCTTGCGCGACACCAAGAAAGACGTCTTGATGGCCGCGGGCGGTGGCGCGGCGATGGTCGTTGGCATGGGCGCCTTCAGTCACTATCTCGGCGGGAAGAAGAACGCGACCACAACACCGCTGGGAAGTCCGGCAGCAGGAGGTGTCTCGATGCACAGTCACTTCTCTTCAGCTGGTGTAGTGGCCGCCTCTCAGCCTCAAGCGGCCATCCAAACCACCCCATCAGAGGCCGTTCCTAACGAGGATGGCTCTCCTTCCTCGTCCTCGTCCTCGTCCTCCCCCAACGCTGTTAACGATGATGGCAAGAGCAAGGCTCGAGCCAAGGAGGAGAAAGAAGCCAAGAAGAAGACAGAGGAGGCCAAGGCCGAGAAAGAGAAAGAGAAAGAGGCCAAGAAGAAAGAGGATGAGGAGCAATCGGATTCCAGTTCCAACTCGCCGAAATCCAAGAATGTCCCCTCCGAAGCTGTTCTGAGAAAGCGTGGAACAGAAGAGTAAGCTACCATGAACTCCAACTGTGATAATAATCGCTCAGCCTATAATCTGTCTCACCTCTCTCAGAGCGAAAGCCTTGGAAACATTGGCTGAGGACAGCGTCAATGAGGTTAAGGGGAAGCTGAAAGCTGGTAGTATTTGGCACGACAAAGAGAACTTTTGGACCAAGAAGATGTCGAACGGGAAATCGATTGTCCATCTCAGCAAGGACGCCCTACTTAGTACCATTGCTATGGTTGCTGCGGGGGCAGCCGTGGTCTACGCGGGTCAATACATATGGGGACCAAACTCATGGCTGAGCCCGGACAGCTTCAGGAAGCGGAAGCGCTCGCTGGGCGGGATCGATGGCCCAACCGTCAACTCCATCCCAGCCAGACTTACAAACACTGATGTACCCAGTTCGTCTTCGTCTTCGTCAGTCTCTAAGAGGTCTCTGTCCGATTTGGTGAGACGCGACCTTGGCCACGAGATGCAGGATCTGACAGGTCATACCCTGTGAGCCCCTGCCCATAAATGCGTGATCCAAACTATCGAGTTTCCAAATCTAACATGAGATTGCCTCTCCTCTAGCCACCACCTACGGAAGCGTGGACTGCAAGGCATACTTTTGAGTGCGTACCAAAGTAGGTTACCCTACGCCGTACCTCATATTGATCGTGTTCCTTCCCGTCGGCTTTCAGCTGCTCTTGGTCTTGGAGGTGCAATCGGCGGTACAATGCTCTTCAGCAAGTTGTAAGTCAAACCATGTCCTTGCCCAAATCCACTCCAGGGTCGTTCTGGTCGCTTCCACTGACCATTAATGTATCCAGAGACCCTGACAAGAAGCCTAAGGGACCAGCTGGAGCTGGTGGTGACCCAGCTACGCCAGATACTCCATCAGCACATAGCCATTTCGCTGCGAGTGGTGGGAATACCGCGATACCTACAGTTGGAGACATGAGCACCAGCGTTTCTGAAACGAGCACCGGACCCAAATTATACAAAGGGGAGGACCTCACGGCAGTGGTCAGCAGTGAGTGATCGTCACCCCCCCCCCCCCCCTGAAATGAAACCGTATGAACTGATTCCTACTACTAGACTGATGTGTGATGGCACCTGATCTTGAAGCTAATGTATGGGAGAGAGGGTACTGCCAGGGGAGTGACGGGTCCTTGCATAACTCTGTTAGGTCGTCCCACAGTAATTGTTGATGGCTAGAACTCGAACTATATGTCGGACCTCTTTCATATTGGCTGCATCGTTCTGTTTATGCCGACGGCATGTAATAAAAATCGGCGAAAAGGACTAGCGCCGTAGCGTTACAGATCTGGCCCGAATCCAAGTCGGCCCGTTGCTCTGTCTTATTGCCTCCATGAGCCATGACTATGGAGAGAGAAGCTCCATCTCAAAAATGTATAAACAAAAATAGTTTCATTAGGTAATCGGATCAGAGTGGCAACTCAAAGTTGAAGGAAACGGCTCTCCTAGGCGGCAGAAGCGTCTAGAATAGCACGTTCCAGCTTGCCTTTCTCAGTCTTACTTAACTCCGGGAGCTGCTTAAGCGCCAAAACGGCTTTCTCGCGCTGCAATGGGTTCCACATCTGCGCCATGGCGTTCAGAACCGACATGGTCTTCTCCGTGGTGGCTTCCGTCATGGCACCTTCGGCCGGCTTATGGCTCCTTTGCTCCGCTTGAAGGTTCTTCTTGTTGATAGTCGAGTAGTACTGCTGTGTCTGCAGTCTAAAAACGCCATATCTTTAGTTTCTATTTGCGCCAGGGGCAAGATATACCTTCAAGCTTACTTCGACGCGGCTTTCAGCAGGGCTGGGTTCTTCTCCACAGCTCTCATAGCCTCCGTAGTTATTTCTTCATCAACCAGGGACTGCCCATACAGCTCAGAGTCACCATAGTCATCATAGTCATCGTGTGTCTTGGCATACGGCCTGTAGCCAAACAAAGGGTCAGTAGGGTGGTTCTGGGAATACAGTGAGCAGCGGTAAGCGAGGCACAACTCACTGTTGACCCTGACGTGCAGGTGGAGCTGGCCTCTCGGGGGTATTTGAGTAAGCACTGCGTCCGTATGCAGTAGGCGAAGAAGCAGATAGCCTGCTGAAGGTGTCGCCGGTGTATGAGGTGGACTCTGATGCACCGTCCTTTGGCTTGGCGTCATCCTGGCTCTTTTTATCCAACCATGCAACAAACTTGTCAAAAGCGACGAGTGTGCCTGAGACCGTGAGTGCCACTGCGGTCGCGGCCATTTGATTCTGGAAGGACTGCCCAATGATGCCGTTCAAAGTCTCACCAATGAACGTCGGAAGTAGCTTGCTGAAGATCCCGCCAGCTTCTCGACGAGCGAGCGAGTTCGTGGAATCTTTTCCAGAGTAATCACCACTAACGTAAGCAGGGGGATCAGACAAAAGTAGAGAATAGAGATGGGGACCACAATAATCTTACTAGTAGCTGCCGCCGTAACCGTAAGTTGATCGAGTGTTATCCCTAAGGGGTGCAGCGATGACTGGGGGAAGAGAGGCCAGGCCAACTGAGAGTAAAAGGACGGTACCGGTTCGCATTGTAGGATGTCAGGCTCGAATTTGGATTAAAATTTGGGTAGAGTATAATAGATGAGATGAGAGTGATGGAAGGTAGAGAGTGGGAGTGACAAGAATTTGTGTAGCCGAGCTTGATCTCTCTCTTTTCCCCGAGCTATTCACATTGCGACAACTAAGACTTGAAACTTCCTCGGCTCGAAGTATCGGCTCGAGTATTCAGGGTGTAAGCGGCCGCGTTGCCATGGCGAGCTTGACCCAGATGACTTGCCCTACCATATGTCTGGGTAGGTTGCGACAGGTTTCGCTTATGGTCATGCATGGCGGTGTTTTAGACATGATGAGGTATTTGATTTGGTCCAACGGCTTATCACTACGACAACCAATTGCACGTTAGCCGCTTATTGCCAAAGCCGCCTCAAGGGCAGGATGATTTGATGCTGTACAGGCCAGTTGCAAGTGCGAACGCTCTTTTCATCGCTCCACGTTATTTGCCTGATTGTCAATCAATTATAAAGTTACTCGGCATCGCAGAATCTGAGACGAGTGCTCTGGGATAACATAAGCCAACTGGCTCTACATTCCTGCACAACTATGGTATCACGCCACCGTAGAGTTTGAAAACGTCGTCCCAAAATTCAACGTGATGGGCGGGACACAACCGCAGTTTCGGAATCCCCCCCTGTACTCGCCGTATCGATGATAGATTTCGATACCCCTCGATTCCACGGGACGGTCGAAAAACCTACACCGACAGTCTTCGAATCCTCTGTCGTTGGTGTCCCGGCATTGGCTGGCGCTCCTACCACGGGAGCAATTGCCGGACTCTGTTCAATCCGAGTCTCAGTCGTCGCTTCACTGGACATCCTCACTGGCAGTGAAGAACCAGGCCGTTGGTTTCCGTGAGGGTTCGTAGGCTGAGATTTGTCGGCTTCGCCACTCAATATCAAAGGAAAGTGGTGATAAGCGCGGCACTCGATCTGAACAGTCCAATCAAAACGGACTTACTCGGAAGATTGAGAACCTACCACGCCACCACTCTTTGGTAATGGGATAATGATCGGCGTGTTTGTACTCGAGTTCGGCGGGATGGTCTTTGGGGTGTTTAGCGGCGAGGTAGTCTTTACAGGGAGTGCTGCGAGGACGGGGTAGTTCCTGCAAGTTACCCAATCTCTCCTCCGTAAGAATGTCCATTGAACAGACCGCGTGGAGCGGAAATCTCACCAAGTTCTCGAGAACGGGTTTCCTCCCGTCTTATTGACGACTTCAAACATTGTGTACGTGAATGCGCCTCCAGCGAGTAGACTGGCGAAAGTGTCTCGCCCGACTGATATCACTGAGGCCGGGATAGTGGTTCGACGTTTGAGTGCGTACTTGCAGGGAGAGTGTTGACTTTTACGGGAGGATTCAGCGATAGTTAAGCAACATCATTTCAGTGACAACTCACGAGGTTGAGGAAGAGTCTTTTCGTTGATCTTGGTCACCGGTCTGACGTGTTCCGTCTAGGCCAGCTAAGACAACAGGATTCTCAGGGACTGAAAATATTGCTGAGGCGGATATGCGTAGCGACGTACTAATCAAGTCGGCCGGTTCGCTCGAGCAGCCAGAGGACTCCACTGTGGACAAAGTGACACCGTCCCGTCTCCTGAGAGAGCTGTTCACAATTCAAGAATGAGGTTTTGAAAATATAAGGATAGGAATCAAGGGCACATACCTCTTAGGGCCAAACCGATAATTCAGCCATTGCTGCACGCTGATACCCGTTATCGCAAAAGCGATGCCGCCAAGGACGCCAGATATTCCAGCTTGGAAGTATCCGACCCGCTTCTGAAGTCGGCTCCCTGATGAAAGGGTCACTTGCGGTGTGGTGATTGGTCGGGCGGCGGGGGTGGTGGCAGAATGAGTGTCCTGAATGTCGACGGCTGCAGCAGCCTTGGGCCCGTCTACTTGTGCAGAAGCTTTCAGGACATAGATCAAGGCCTCCTTCTGTTGAGGTGTGAGGGAGTTGAGGGTGGCGTGGTCCTCGGAAGAAAGCGGCAAGTCCTTGAGATTGGTTCCTTCTCGTCCTCTATAGCGCCAACGGAGAAGTTAGCGGCTGTTTCAAAGTAGTAAATAGAACGATGTACTGCGCGGCGAGAGTTATCCGTTTAAGGGCATTCGCTACAGCTATCTGATCTATGGTCGCCTGTCTTGGATCAGGTTGAAGACTAGGAATGTGTGATCAGTTAAAGAGTCTGAGGGTCTGAAGTTGTGTTAGCTCACGCACTTGACAGGAAGTGGTAGAAGCTTCGGATCCATGTGCATTATGTTCCAATTCTCCCAAATCTTCCTTGTCAGGACGAGAGCAAGGCCAGATATGACACTTGCAATCACCACCGCGGCTGTCAATCGAGAGTGGTTAGGACTTGGCAGTCATCACTAGCAACGAAGCACGGCATGGTAGTCTCTCACCCATAGTGGTAGGTTTACTGATTTTCACGGGCTCATCACCTCGGGTTTGAAGATGTGGTTTTCCCTTCTGTGAATAACCATCCCGTAGAGGTATTGGAGCGCTGCACACGAGCTGTAAAACAGTAGAAGCCAACAAGAGTCTACCCGAATCGATGCGCATCTTTGGGGTTTTGGGGTTCAATCGAAAGAGGTTGGAGAGGGCTCGTTATCCCTGCCAAGGGGAGAGGCGATGGGTGCGCAGGGACGGCAGGTTATGGTGGTGAACTACGACAGCAGGTTGAGGAGGGAAAGTGCGTTGCCATATAGAAAGCACCGCGTGCATATTAGGCGCCACGGCCGAATATTGAGATAAGGTCGCTACCTTAACCGATGACTGCGTTGAGGAACCTCGAGCGTCAATAGGACCCTGGGACCCTTAAATACGTTGCCGACAATTCAGCCCACGGTGATAGATTGATCATTTCTTCTTCTATCCTGGCGATGAACCTTGGGCTTTTGCCTTGATGATTAGTATTTAACCCATCGCGTGGTGTTTAAATTGGTCTGTAATGAGGAAGATTTTAGCAGGATGCTTGACCCCCACCCCCTCCTTACCATGATGGATAGTGCTAGGGGTCCTGATATGGTCTGGCCAAATAGAGTTAGACAACGGTCCGAATATAATTGGCTCTACCGCGCATAACAGAAGCTACTATCATTTCCTGCAATCAAAACTTCGAGATCTCTAAACGACTCGGAACAAGAAGCCGCAACAGCCCACGTCCGCTGATGTCAACTGTCCCCATCTCGCAGTGAATCCAAAACTATCAGCTTCGCTTTATCGGACACCTCCCAGCCTTCAATCTGCCGCTCTTGCCACGTTGGCCACGTTGTTTTTTGATGACTTTTTCGCCATTGACATGTTGACTCCCGCTGCACCAGTGACGACGATCCCAGTTCCAGCCAAAATCTTGCCGATCTTACTAGGTTGACCGTTAGGCAAAAAGGCCGTTTTGAGACTTGTCAACGTCCCGCCTTTGCTATGCTCAGTGATGGGATGTCGTCAGCTGGAAGGAAAACCTGCCCTCTAACAACACATCCGATACTACTCACGCCGCGACGGGCTGATCGCCTGAAGACCACCTGCGAGTTTTTGATGAGCAATGACGACATATGCTGCATGAGGTCAGACTGTGCGAGGATCGCTCACCACTTGAACCGCAGAGGTGCCGCATGGATTTGAACCATGCAGCGGACTGCCAGAAAGATGGCTAAGAGTATGTTGCGGAGCATGAGGACTTAGTTCTCGTGAGGAATGGGGGAAGAATTCGGACGCGAAAGACTTTCGTGCGTCTATGAAAAGGGAGAGTCAGGCGTGCCATCAGTCCAAATGGAGTAACCGAAGAGGATGTGGTTTGGAGCAGCTTTGGCGATAGGAATGCCGAGTCTGTGGTCACCCTGCCAATTTTCGGCATACTCTTGGAAGTCTCTGACACCCGCCCGAGCATTCGGCTGGAGATACGTAAATGGCTGCTCATAGTAGCGATCTCAACGCGACATCTCGCCACCAACCCAACTCGACCGCGACTACCGGTTAGATTAGGAAGTGTCTCATATGTCTCGTTACGATGACAGCCGACGGCCCCACATTGGGAATGGCCCTTTAGAACTCATGATACCAAGTTTGTATGTCGACGACAGGGGGTTGGATATTCACGGCAAATTATGTCAAAATACAGAGTAGGAAATTATAAAACTACCGAGCAGGAAGGAATAAGACTGGGATAAGATCATCGTGGCTGTAGATTGGCAATATTGACGCCAGGAGCCCTTTGACCAACGTTGCTGGCTTCCACGTCGAACCTGCTCAGTCAAGTTCTCGCTCAGAGCTATCTCCATAGACCAGCTCATCGATCCTAGAAGGGAGGAAGAGTTACGTTAATACATTCTACTTAGACCGCAGCAAAGCACGTACCAAATGCTCCGCCTCTGGGCGACTGCTGGGACGGTTGCGTTCTTGACGGGATGGTGGTTCTTGAAGGCTCTATCATAAGCGATACTCCCCAGCCAGGCCGACACGAAGCTGGAGGCGACTGTAATATCAAGCGCTCGATGAGCGTGTGTTGACGAACAAGGCTCGAATGAAATTAAAAGCCGAGGGTCACGTACTGAGTGCGATGCCTTTCCAGCCGCGCTTTCGCAAGTGATGGTCGTGATCGTGCTCGTGGACGTCCTCCCCCTTCTCCACCGGCAGACTGCGCTTGGTTTGATTACCGAACCACGAGGAAAGTTTTGGATGGTCCTGAATAGTCTTGACGAAGGCCACGCCCCCTAAAGCCATCCCAATTCCACCAACTATGGCCTTCCAAACGTCCGCAGAGAATGCACGTCGAGATAGGTCACGACTGAAGGGGAAGATTCCTCTTTATAAGTTTCTTGGGCTAATATGAACCAGTGAAGACCCCTCACCGAGATACACTGCCTTGAACGTCAACAACTGCTGGATCGCTCAAGGATCTCTTCTGGACCGCAGGTACCGGGGCTTGGAGAGCTGTAATATTGATGGATGAATCACCTGCTGTATCTACCATGGAGCTCCCCGAGGTTTCCGTGCTGTTGGTCGCTGACGCACCGGCCGCCTTGTGGTTCACGTATTTGCTGATCCTGGTAGAGACAAGGCCAATCGCTGCCAGGAAGGCGGCTCCAATCCCAGCGTTCTTCCAGAGCTCGTAGTTCGTGGCCTTCCAGAATTGAGGGCCACGCCAGTTGATTCTTTCCAGGGGCGCGAGCTGAGGGAGCCTCATGGGCGTCCGTCGATATAGCCGAGAGTGCGTCTCTACGGAGGACTCTGATCCGCCCAGTGCTTCACGTGCACTAATAATTCGGCAAAGATAAGATCAGTGTTGCGTTTAAGAGTTTTCGAGGATTTGACGAAAGTGCTGTTTAAAACGCACCGGGTCTTCAGAAGCCCGATCGTCTCTTCCCAAAAAGCAGTCAAGGATTCCTCTTCATCTCCGTCGGGTGCGTTACGAAGAATGGAGTCGAACTGCTGCAGCTGTTCAGCGGTGAGGTTCGCTGTGGCCTCATCGATGCCATCAGCTAACTCTGGGTGTTCCTGTATCACCCTGGAACGATGCAAGAGAACGCAAAAGGGGGTTCAGATGACCATTGTTTTTTGGGGGAGGGGGCTCGAAGTTTGATGTGACTCACCGCAATGTGTTCTCTGCCATTATCTGGGCGATTTCATGGATTTGAGACGGCCCCAAAGAACCCAAGATTTGCCAATATCTTTCTTGCTGATCAGGACTTGGATTGAGCAATTCCTCCCTGGTGACGCATTTGGACATTGCGTCAAGAGAGCGTTTTCGGGCAAGGGGAAAACGGAGAAGAAAAGACCCATAGCACATACATGTTCAGAGTATTTGGTTCACTGGCATTGTCATCGGCATCGTCTGGATAATGATCTCCTTCGGGTGATCGGTCCTGGTATTTTGGCGGTGCCATATAGTCGGGTAACCTTCGACGGGTCAGGTTTTTCAAGGCCGTCGTTTTCGGCACACTCGAGTCTTTCATGCTAGGATGTTGAGTGAGCAGATGACGTAAATGAGTGTCTGAGACAGCGACTTACTGGAGGATCCTCCGGAAGAAATCGTCCCCGCCAGACCAGGCCACACCACTAATGAAGGCCGCCGTAAGTGCCCCAACTATAAGGAGGGTTTAGGGAAAATACCGAAAAACAGAGTTAGCTGTCCCGAATTTTTAAAAATAAAATGGAATGAAATGAAATGGGGGTGTTTACTGACCGACTTTCAAAGTTGATTTGCTGAACGTCAATCTCTTCGCGAGTCTGTGTTCCGGCTTATAGTTGGAGAACGGCTTCTCCAACGACCCGTCCGTGCCGTCGTGGTGCCAGTCGCGTGTCGACCGGAGAGGTGCTGGGGCGGCCAGGGTGGGGACAATCACATATGTCGCAGCGAGAGGATAGAGAATGGCTGAAGCACGCATAAGTGGGTCGGTACAGCGACACCAGGTCGGATAGCTTAGGGAGTGTTGAGCGATGGGTCCTAGGCTAGAGAGAGCACGCCTCCGGAAGAGTGGGATGAGAGAAAGGGAAGAGAGAGAGAGAGAGAGAGAGGAAAGAGAGGAAAGGAATATGCGAGGTGGCTCGCGTATAGTCTGTACTAGCTATGCCCCTCTACTGCTCTGAGCCTGCCTAGCCGACCCATTAAAGCCATCCCGATTTTGTTGCCATTCGGATTCTGCAGCCGACGAAATTGGACAGTTGATTCACAGCGACGCCGGCCGCGTGTTGAGATCGTGTGCGCGCCTCGGCTAACGATCGATTGCCCAAACGACCGCTATGACCTCTATAGGCGCAAACCACTATCTGGCACGCGACCGCCCTGGCAATTCATGATGCCAGCAACGTAGAGTTCTTATCCATCCGTTGCGAGGCTTGTTGCTACATCTTTATGTCTCTGCGTGCAAGCCGCCGAGAGTTCATCTTGAGGACGTGCATGGCGCTCAGTCATCCAGATGCTCGGGGACGTAGTGTTCTCTCTCAGCCAACCACCGCCGGGTAAGCCCTCCATACGAAAGCTACATACGAAGAAAAAAAAA
>WSTV01000527.1:0-10653 GCA_019632285.1 Tulasnella sp. 332
AGCATGTGCCTATGGTCTATCCTAATAGGCCAAACGGGGGGTTTAGTGGGTCCTCAAGAACCCCACACTGTTCCGGACTTAAAAACTCTGGTTCGCTCGGCTGGCGAGTTCCCCACCGTTCTCACACAAAAAAAAAAAAAGAAAAAAAAAAGAAAAAGGAATGTCCTCACCACAGCTCCACGTTCACCCTTATAGGGATCTGGCTTTGCTACCTTAAGTCCACCCCCAACACTGCCTGCTCCTCCGCCCTGGACTGTAACTTGGGGCACCAGCATGCTGACTACTGGTGCTGGTATATTAATTACTGGTGCTTGAATGGCAGAGGTGGTCTGTGCTTGTTGCGTAATCGTAGCAGCTTGATTTTGTATTTTTTGGTCTTGGTCTTCGATCTGTGTACGTAAAGCAAAGACCATACCAATGAGTTGCTTGAAAGTTGGTAGTGGTTGTTGCTGTGGTTGCGGTTGCTGTTGCTGTTGCTATTGTTGTTGTTGTTGTGGGTCTCCACCCCAGGCTTGTTGTTTGTTGGGATTTATTTATTGTGAAGTGCACAGTGTGAAGACTTCGTCCTAATGTAGCGACCTCTGGTTGCGACTGAGGTAGATATGGTTGATAATGTGGGAAAGGTATTCCTTGTAGACGTGCAGGTCACACAAGATCGAAGGTCAAGGGTTCAGGGAATAGTTGTTTGGACGTGGAGCGCCTCCAAACTCGGGATTATTTAGAATGGTATATGATAAGAACATGTCAATAATGTCTGTAGGTACACGAATGGAGCGCCGTCGCGGTCATCCAACGCAGCTGTGGAAGGTAAGTCATCCGGGCACGCTCCCAAGCTGGTCGCAGATATACGAACACATGATCCAAACCCATCTCAATCAGTTGAGTGATTAGGCTCTCGCTTTCCAGGTCTAGCCCGGCGGCGGAGGCGGCGTTTGGGTCGAAGGTGAAAGCTTCTTCTACGAGCGAGAACGTTTGTTCAAACAGGGCTCGAACTTCAGAGGATCCTACTTCCTCCACTTCCGTCTGCATGTACTCCTGCATATATTTGGCAAGTATGGTGAATTCCTTCCACTCCACGCCCATTTCGTCTATGAAACTGCCAGCGGGTCTCCCTTCCAGCAATTCCAACGTCATTGCATTGGCATGCGTGCCGGTGTAAAGTAAGCCAAGGTGTAGTAAGAATCGCGCTCTTGCGGACCGCTTTGCTACCATCTCCTCTTCCGTCATACTGGTGCCCAGACAAGTGGCCACTCCTCGCGCGAATAACATTGACACACCGGCGCGTCTCAAAGAAGCTCTCAACTCCGCATCCACTGAGATGGACTCCGTAAGCCATCTGAAGAGACTGGTGATGTCGTACAAGTCCGTAGCGTCGATACTAGCTTTCGAGAGGTTTTTCGAGAGGTTTTGGATGATCGCGTATCCTAGTTGAGATGGGACGCCTATGAAGCCTATGGTTTGGATTGATCGTGGGGTCATGATCCATAGACCAACTTGGTCAAGAAGTTTGAAGACTGCCTGTGAGGTGTCCAACCTACTCAACTCCATTTCGTCACCGCTTCTGTCACCATGTAGGAAGGTGAGAAAGCTTGCCTTCACCCTCGCGCGTGACGCCATTGCCGAAACAATTATAGGCGTAATGGAGGGGTTGCAGATGATATACATAGTGTCGGCTAATGGGAGCTGGAAGACCACACGGACGAGGACCTTGACCAAGCCATCGACTTCCCTATCAGACATCGTATCTCTGGGATCAAGCTCTAGAGTGATCAATGTCTGCCCAATAGCCCTGACATGGCGGTCGCTGAGGTTCCAAGGGCCGACGAGCTCCGAACAGTCGAGGCAGAGCAAGAGCTGTAGCGCGAAGGTTCGTAACCTTGACAAGAAGGCCGCTCTACCTTCTGACAACATCGACTGTGGAGGTTGGAAAGAGGAAGCGTCGTTATGGCCTTGAGTACGGTGGAGGTCAGTCTCAGCTGAGGGTTCGATGAACGCCAGGGAAGTTCTGGAAAGGGTCGTCGCAATCGTTCGCTGCCTTTTAGAGGCTTGATGCTCTGCTGCTCTTAACTCCCGGAGAGATCGATGATCGTATCTGATTGCCGAGCTGAATATCTCCGCGGGATTCCAGGGACTGATCTGTTGGGCCGATATTCCACGGCGGTGGGGGACGTCATGTGTGTTCGCTTCTGGGTGATGAAGTAAGAATCGACGTATGAGAGTTGTGTACAAAGACAGCTGGACCGGAGAGCAAGTGGTGATATCGACGTCCAGCGCTGCGTTCATGAAGTGCCCACCACTCCGTCTGAGTAAAAGATGACTTGTGAGTGAGGTTCGAAGTTGACAGGAAAGCGCAATGAATCTTATTACGCACCCAGTTCGAGCCAACCAAATATCTTTGATGCGGCCTTCAAAAGCGATCGCTTCAATTGCCGATCCGTCGAGGCTAATAGTGAGCGAAGCAAGATCGAAAAAAGTATCGTCCGGTGGCAGATCTCCGACGAGTATTTCAGTTTGATCGGATACCCCTGAAGATGCTAGGAGGGTCATGAGTGACACTAACGTGGATCGTTGGATGTCCTTGGTCGAAGAAATGGCGCGTTTGGTTGGACGCTCGAACATTGCGCGTTTCGATTGGACGCCCAAGATCCAAGAAGGAGCTACAAACGCCTCATACACTGCCTGCTCATGGCTTGAGCGATTTTTCGGGTCAGCTTGGAAGTAGTCTCGGAAGCATCGACAACATAGTGCCGTGATGCCTCCGTGCAACGCCAGAGCGTCCACTGATAGACTGGCGTTTCCCTTTAGAAAGCTGACCAGCTCGCTTTTCGCTCCATCCGAATATTCCAAGCCATCCCATATCATCCTATAGCACCACAGTGGGTCTGCTGCGAGGATATGGGCCACAGCCTTAGTGAAAGCCAGCGCGTTCGAATCGCCGGAGGTGATAGCGTCTCTATATCGTGTGATCAACCTTGGAAAGAGAGGGCTACGTGAGATGGCCTGCACTGATGTGAGGTTATGAAGTGCGGGTATGTTCTCGGCCACAGCTCGTAGATCATCATTTTCGCTAGCCACCTCCAGCATCCATAGCAAAGAGTATGTGTAGAGCTCCTCCTCCCGCGACAAGGACTCTCCGTACTTGGCCGTCAGCCGCGGTATCATGGGGAGGAGGCTTGATAGTCTTGTGAACCAAGTCTGAGTGTTCTGTTTCCCCCAGTAAACAGATGCATTGAATGCACCCGACACCTCCCCTTGGATCATATCTAATAGATTCCGGTGATCTAACCGACTGACAGATCCACTCATTTCTTCGCCATGACGATCCCCATTTAGCTCCGATGATCGTGGCCCATCGCCTGCGAGCGCTGATCGGCGAAATCGGGTGATGGTGTATAGGACGGTGCGCAGGGTCGATCCTGCAGTTGTCCATGCGGTCGTAAGGTGTTTATCTGCGAGTTGCTGGAGCTTTTCATATACAGGAGATTCGGAGATGTAGCGAGCGCCACGCTTCAAGTTCTCCCATACGCTGCGGCTGGCAGCGGCCAAAGCTGGTACGGCTCTGTGCTCCCAGAGTCCCTTGATCTTCAGTACGGTTATCCGCGTGGCCTTGGACACCGGAGTTTGAAATGGGCACAGGGGAGAGATCGCCGCTGCGATGAGAGTGAACTGATACGCCAAAAATCCCAAGAGTGAGAGGACCAGGACGACGACGGATACGGTATGATTGATGCTCCAGAGGTAGTCGGTAAGAGCGATGAAGAAGAGGGCGAGCGAGGTGAGGAGGAGAAACGGAAGAGACTCCACTGCATGACGCAGATGCCACGCTTCAGCCCCGAGGAACTTCTCCATCCGATGGAGCGATTGACTCTCCAGCGATCCGACCTGCCCCGTGCGCTCGTAAACCCCGAGCCATTGCTTTGCCAGTACCGCCCCTGCCGCCACGACCAGGCTAGTGGACAGACTTGCGAGGAATGTGCAGTTCTGCCGAACGGCCGCGAACGTCGGGACGAACGGTGCGACTTGATTTGAGTTTGAGTATGTACCGTTTTCAAAGTGCATGAGAAGTGCTGTGAGGAGAACGTTGGTATCGTTGGCAGGATTAGCGCTCAGGCCTGAGAGTGCGACGACGATGAAGGCGGTGTTGATCGCGGAGAAGAGACCAGCCTAAAGGAGGGCGATGATCAGCTTGGGCTAACGCAAAAGAGATGCGGTGCGAGAGCGCTGACGAAGATGAGCAGAACGTCGAGATCGTCGTTCAAGCGCCCGAGCATGTCCTTGTCATGCATCTCAGCGAGTCGGTCATATCTCGACCAAAAGCTGTATTTTTCGCCGAAGACTTCAGACTTCTCTTCATGAGGGAGCAATTTTGCTTGGATATCAAGGGACATGGCTGGTGCCTTGGCTTTGTGTGCAACACCGAGCGGGGGAGGGGGACAAGGGGGAAAAGTGAGCAGAGAGCAGTCTCGCTGCAGTTATGGAGGTTCTGGCTTGCGACACGATGAAGAATAAGATCTGCAAGCCACATGCCGTAAAGTAGTGTGTCAGCTGCTGGGTGCCAGCCACAAAGGGTCCTAGAGAAGGATAATGTTAGACTCGAACATACCACAATCAAACAGATTGCGATCCCAGAGCATCCAACAAGGGTCCGCTACGAGTACAAACTGGAATCAACTGACATGAGCCAAAGTGCAAAAATTTGATGGCAAACGTACATGTGAGCCTTACGAGCCTTACGAGACCTGATCGGATGTGATAGATGTGGTAGCGTTGTTGGATGCATGATAATAAGCCGATCAGGGCCGGGTTTTTGCACTTTGCTGATCACTCTCCCCTTTCAGCTTAGGCTCATTCCAAAACCCTTATGTGAGAAAATGGGGACAGGAAGAGGCGGCTGCGGAGTGCTCCGCACGGTGAGGATAGGCTTATCCACGCAGCCTCCCACCTCCAAACTAGCGAGAAATCCCCAGAGCCAAATGTAAATCGCGAGGTTGAAGCCGCTAGAGCTCACAGTAATGATAACAAGCGGCCTGAAGGCAATCGCATGTGGTCTGTACGCTTGGTGGAGGCTTGAAACGATATATACAGCCAGTTTCGGCAGGCTGAACCATGCCCGAGCCTTATCCGGTTCGTCCCGGAATACTTAGGCCCAGGTTGGCCCGATCAGATTCGCCACCTGAAAACAAGATTTGGAACCCTGGCATCAAAGATAAGAGATTGCCGAAATATAATAAAATCACAGCTCGCAGATGCCACGAGAAAGTCATAAGATGGGGTGATGGGTAGGTGGACAGCAATTGCCCCTAAGTGACCTCAACAAGATCCATTCTTCCACCAATTTCGCACATGAGGACGCGCCGAAATCCCCGAACAACTTCAAAAGGTACGGTGTGCCTACATACACAGCGGCTCCTGTTTCCAGGTGGAATTGGTCTACATCAGTATAAGCAGAGAAATACAGCAAGCTAGATGACTCTAGGCAGTGAAAGGGCAGGACCACGCTCACATATCTGGTCGTTAATGCGAACTCCATTTGAGTCAGGTTCTTGGGAGGTCTATCGGTCGCCGCCTCTTTCCATAAGCAAGCCGGTTTACCACCCCGATTGGGATATCATAGATCTCCGGTATCGCTTCAGGAGACAGCAATGCTGCATACGGACTCGCTTCATCCTCTATTCCTCCTGTGGGGATGTGTGCATAAGAGTCTGATTAAGACCCACAGCAAGATATCTGTCAAATATGTGCTGCCAAAACGAATGAGATCACAAAGCTCACCAGTGATCGTCCGAAGCTCTGAAAAGCTCGGAGTATTCGAAATAGCCAGCGCCCAGTAGGTAAAGTATGTCAATATGATGATGACGATGGAATAAGCTGGGAGCAAGAGGGCCCATTCCCTGTTCAACGACCCAGCTTCCATGTAAGCGTGGGGCTTGAAAAACATTTCTGAAGAAGATAAAATAATGCTCACCGGTTTGGATACCAAGTGATCCCAGTAGCCTGTATCCACGCATCGGGCAAGAAGCCCCAGAGGAGGAATAGAATCCAGGCAAGGGATGTCGCCATCCACGCGACGAAGCCATAGAACTCTTGTGGTCGACCTCCAGCAACCTCTGGCAGAGGGAGAGGGGGAAATGCTGCTAACGGGGATCGCGGGGATGTAGGCGCATCTTGGGCATCGTCCGTGGCTGGTGGGGTGATGGATGGGTTCATCGTCGTTACCGTTCATAGCAACTCCCACGTTCACAACTCTATCGAGTATTTCTCCATAATTTTCTCTTCACTTCACACCAGGTGTTCTGAGGAAGATTACGCACAGATACGCATGGTCATATAAGCTATGTAAGTCAAATGATCTCCATTTCCCTCTCCAATCACGATGTCACCTTGCCTTCCACATATGATGTTTTGATGTAATTTGCGATCGAACGTCATCTGCTCCAATCCAAAGGGACCACTTGCCGGTGCGTCCTGGAGTGGATGGCTTGAGAACAACTTTTCTTCCTGATTCATGATGCTATGCCGCTTGATCTGTTTGCTCCTAGCCACGGATGTGCATTCTAACAACGATCTCCATTCATAGCTCACACATTTGGCCGCGTTGGGACAGTTTTGTTTGCTGTTGGGTATCTCGTTGTATACATTTTCAATCTCACGAGTCCAGTCTATTATCCATGCTGTAGCGGTGGTCAAGATGATGTAACTATGTGACTTGGACGCGAAGAGACTTGAGCAAATAGTTTTGCTTTCTATTGGCAGGCCTCAGGTTCGATGCCGGTCTCAGGCCATACTTCCTGCACAGGTTAGTTTAGTTCAAACATGCAAGCTGTAAGGTATAAAGCAAGTCAATTAATGCAGATCAAGCGGAGGAAGTTGAGGTAGACGGAGTGCGACAAATAATGAACAGGCAGCCCTGGTTGGGACAACAGGTCAAAGAAGACAGTTACATGCTCAAACAGATTACAGCATCGGTGTCCAGCGACAATACATGCGCGGCCGTGAATCCGCTGCCCTACTTCACGCGCACCCACATGCCTCCCTATATGACAATGTTGTAGTGAAGTCAGCATGTGCGCATTCGCTTTACCATGACCCAACTCAGACGCAACCGCACGTACATGCGAGTAAGTTGTAATATGCGATTTCGGCCAGACCTTTTCGTATGGCGCACGTGTCCCCGATGGCGCGTCCGTCTTCCACTGCGCCGGTGGCAAGGCACCTGGAGGAAATGCGTCCAGAGCAAGCTCGATGTTCTCGAACCGCTGGAGGAAGCGAATAAGGAAGAAGGAAATCTCGTTGTATGCGAACTAAAAACACACACACATCAGCACCTTGTGGCGGCTGCAGTGGGGGATACGATATGACTGAGAAAGGAACACCAGGCCGTACCTGTTGGCCAAGACAAATCCTAGGTCCCGCAAGGAATGGTAGGAAAATGAATGGATTGGCGAGGTAGTACGTCTTGTTCCTATCATCGAGCCATCGGTTGGGATCCCACTCGAGTGCAGTCGGCCCCCAAAACTCGGGACTTGTTTGCATAGCAAGTTGACTGATGCCGACTCTGTTGATTTCATTCAAGGAAGTTAGGATATTGCTTTTGTGCCTCATCATACATTTCCTCAAATAAATGCAATAGACCGTACCTGGATCCTGCTGGCAAAAAGTACTTGACACCCGTTTCAGGGTTGGTCAGGACGGTGCTCTCGATGGTATGCTTCAAATTATACGGAACACTAGGAAGGACCCTCAACGATTCTGGAGAGAAGAACACGCGAGTTAGTTTAATGTTTTAAGCGGGTATAGAAAAGAAGATAAGCGGGTGGATGGGGAATCCCTGACCATTGATTACTGCCCGAAGATACTTCATAACCTTTATATTCTCAAACGTCGGCCTTTGATTCGGCCCCACAACGTCGAGGATCTCTTGACGGAGGCAAGTGCATACATCGGGGTGTGTTGCGAGGAAGTAGACGTTCCAAGTTAGGTTGACTGCGGTCTGCGTGCATAAAGAAATAAGTTGCTAATCAGATTAGAACAGCCTCGAGCAGCTTCTTCCAAGGATCTCGAGAAACGCGAAAGGCTCACGGTATCTCGACCAGCAATCAGGATGTTCAGCATTTCATCCCGTATCATCTTCCGGTCTGCCGGGTGAGAAGGTAAGCGGAATGGTTGGGAGGAGGTAAGGGCTCTTGATATACCTTGTGTCTCAGTAACGAGATGGGACAGCAACGTCTCCTCCCCACCCGAACTGGTGTCTGCGCTACCTCCTTCCTCAACTTTCCCCACCCCTTTGGCTCTGCCTTTCTTGATCCTGGCGGCCTCTAGAGCGACATCGATGATAGGGTCGATGAACGCATACATCGTTTTCATATGCTTCTTCGTCGGGTCTCCAAATATCTCGTTCAACTGCCAAGGGAGCCACCTGCTCCTGACTCGGGTCATAATGTGCATCTGTGTGGCCTGAAATGCGGAGACGAAACGATTGACGGCCGAGTCGGACGAGGACACTCCGGGAAGGGCGAGAGGGGTGGCCAACGAATTGACAGATGTACCAAGGAGGAACTCCGTGGCGGAATCCATCGTGAACTGCGAGATGGCTTCCTGCAAAAGCGTGCACAACCAGGTTAATAAGTCAACGTATGAAATCCACCCTCCCGTCCATCTAATCAGCCGCCAAACATACCTGGAAATCGAACGCCATCCCTGTCTGAGATTTTTCGTAGATTTTCTGTAACAACACATCGCTGTGATGATCGAAAATGTCGAAGTCGGTGATCCTGTCGCGATTGAAGAACGGGCGGGTCATAGATCGATGCATCTTCCACGCGTCGCCATCCGAGTTAAATATTCCAGTGCCAAGGAAGCTGTCGAACATGCTGTGAAACTGAGGTCCTGTCAAAGAGATTACAGCTCAAGATCAATTCACTGTGCGACCTGGATTCATATAATCAATTTGTCCAACGCTCAAACAACTAAACTAACCTTTGGTGAAGTTGGAGAACTGAGTGACTAGAATCTCTTTCATGAGGTATGGGTTCGCTGTCCAATACTTTACATGTGCAGAAAGAGAGTGTCAGTAGTGTCAAAGGAATCTTGATGGACGATCCGAGGGTGTGACATACATATTGACTTCCCAGCATGTCCAAGCAGAATGTGTCGCCATTCTCTAGCATGAGTTTCCTGACTGGTCCTCCGGCGTACGCCGTCTTCAAAGCTTTGGAGAAGCGCAGTGTCACGTCGACATTCAGCGGCCATCCTTTCCCCTTGACAACTGGGATAGGCACCGCACCCAGGCGTCGCATGTCTCGCCTCAGTTGAATCCTCCTCACTGTAGATGTCACTACGGCCTTTCCTAGTAGATAGGCCAAAGTGAGGAAGCCCAGTCCGAGAGGCGTTCTGACGGATTCAGGGATAACATCAAGATCGTAGCCAAGTCTTTCGGCAGCTCTGTAGCATGCGTAGATGACTGTAGGTGGGATAGTCGAAACGGGTAAAGCGTGGCGCAAGATGTATGAGAGTCCTGGGGAGACGTCCATGATGAGGAAGGACAAGAAAGTGAGCGCGATCGATTTCGAACGTCCAACACACCGCAGTTCCCATGAAGAACCCGCAGTCGGCGCAGTCGGCGAAACGGTCGTGAATGGCCGATGCGATTGATTCACATATCCCCGTGTACGACATGGCAGGCTCGGGGGGGATTTCCTTTGGTTCTTGTTAGGTCAGTCACGGGCACTCGAGCCTGGCTCCGATTTTGAGGCTTCATGCTCGTCACTAAAGCGCTCACAGCATCAACTTTCACAATCAAGGATAAAATCCATATCTCCGACGTTTCTGTACGACAAAATTACATAATTGGATTGATGGGCTCGAGATGGCTGACTGATGCGGAAGCAGACCGAGACCAAGTGCTTCCAGCATCAAAGGTGGTTGGTCTCGATTCCGCTCTTTCTCCTATCGGGAGTATGGATCATAGCATGCCACGCGCAAAGGTAGCTGTGGTCCTTTCTCCTCTTGGCCTTGAACATGCGGCCTAGGGACTACACTGAAGGATCGTTGATATGGTTATCAGGAAAGACTCAATGGATCACAACCAGACAGTACTCACGCAAGCTTGCTTGTAATGGTCATCTGTGGATCGATCCCAAACTGGAACTCTCGCATTAAAGTGAAAAGGAGGGCTTTTATTCTGCGAAAGAAAGAGATCAACAATCAAGACATTGGATATTAGCCGAGTCCGGTAGGTGAACGATATAGTGCTGGACACGCACTCAAGAACCGCCAAGCGCCAACCAAGGCAAGCTTTTGGGCCTGCGCTGAATGATGTCATATTGCCAAACATAGAGGGAATTTCGGAGACCGCGTCTAAAGTCTGGTCGAAGCGTTCTGGTCTAACGGGAAGTCGTCTCTGGCATAAGTCTCTCTCTTTTTGGAATGAGAGCCCGGCGACTCGCCTGAATAAAAACGCGTCAGATCCCCATAGGTCAAACCGTGTATTGACTGCGTAAAGGTGTATCAAAATAGAGTCGCCCCGGCGCAGGCTGTGTGTTTTCGTGGTTTAGCACAGTCTTCGCATGGAAATATCTAATGCAAGTGCGCTTACAAGATTTTATGGACCAGGTTTCCATTCTTGTCAACGGTCGATTGTGCCAGTGGAATGAT
>WSTV01000528.1:0-11500 GCA_019632285.1 Tulasnella sp. 332
AGAAGGCAAGCATAACGCTAGAGAGTACTGTGTTCAACGTGACAGTGGTCAGAGTTCTGGACTACTCAGGGTGACACTTAGCGCCACAATCTAAGATATTCACACATGCAAGTATGAGAAGTTGATCATAGCTTCCCTGCTCTCATAGCCAGACAAGCTGCAGGAACCCGTTAGAGGGCGACAGGAGGATCGGAAGGTGTCGCTTATCTTACGTACCAAGTTGTTCACTTCGCGTTATTTTAGGTTTAGGACGATTGGCATAATCCCTGGGCAATTCGAGTGCCTTCGTGAGAGCGTCACTAGATCTCTTGACTCTTTCGGGGGGACCTCACGGTTTCTGGAGGCTGGTCGAACCTGACATCAAAACTTGGAGTCTGGTGGCTTGGACTTGCCGCTGACTAATTGCTGCACATGCCGAACAAAAATGTCTGAGGCTTGGGTTCATCAACTTCGACCGGCCATGATCATCCAACCTGTGCCTATCGACCTTCAAAGAACCACTCAGATAGTCCCGGGAGCTCTCAGATCTCTCTAGCGATTGGGTAATATTCGAATCCCTATTGCTGGCAAAGGACCTGCATGGATTGGCCTGTGGGAAATAATTCCGCAGTTGGCGGAAATTGCATCGTCCTTGGATGTTGCCACTCTAGCCCCAAGCAGGCGGGTGGGACGGACATCAAGGATGCCGTGTGGCCGCTCTGATGATTTATGTTGTCAGTTTTGGCCGTTCTCGCAATCAAACATTGGTACACCGAACCCGTTTCAAACTGGCGAGCCAATCGTCCTGCATTCGGGACTTATTGACATTATCCTTGGGTCCTGCATGATATAGACGGCTCAAGAAAATCGATAGTCGCCGGCATTGTTATATCCAGCTCACGTTCTACCCAGATCGGAATACAGGACCAGAGAACGTTTATGGGTACTGTCGTCAAGTGAATGGGAAATGTTGCAGCCGAGCATTATTCCGCCGCGAAATTGCGCCTGCGTGATGGCCTTAATCTTCAGTCTTCAATTGATTTAAGGTTGTTCGAACAGCCCATCAGCACAGGGTCCATGGTTGTGACACCAGCGCCCAAGCAAGCTGTCATATATTCATTTAACGAAGCAGTGGGAAGGAAGGGATCCAGGAGGAGCGTTTTGTGCGACGGGTGACACCATCCTCGAGCTCGTGGCACCAAGGGGTCCGGAAAAGTTAGATGTTGCCTGCCCGATTGCAGGATCGCACAAGGACACAATATTGTTGTACAGCATGTCAAAATATGTGTCGCAATCAGGCCCTTTGAGTGTTGCCGTACCATCCTGTCAGGCTCGTCGGAAGATCCCCGGAAGCGCCCGCGGGCTTCGACTCGCCATGGATCGAACGGTGCTGCCCGTGAGCCATTAGCAAATCGTGAGCCACATGGCGCTTCCTTACACTGCTGGCACATTATGTCGTAATGGCCGTCAAGAGATGGTTCGATCGGTTGGTGAATGGTGAGCTCGTTGAAGGTGCACATTTCGACACGATCACAGTCTATGAAACACCTTATCGCACTTGTCGTATCGCTGCGGGAACGTGCAGTCGAGACCAGGGCACAATGCCTCAGCTAGATCACGCCTAGGTCAGGTCGCAAAACCTCGGCTCTGAGGGTATCATGCACTGTCTCTGTCTCTCGCTCTCGCAGCCACCCTACATGTACGCAGCCAAGGCCATGGCACTCGAAATACCCACTCACACGGCTTTAGTGGCCTTGCCGAACAGGTCGGACTTGCTTGGCGAACCTTCTACACGCGTAGGTGGATGTTTTACTTGTTGTCTTTCCGGAACCGAGGTCATTCAGCTGAGAGCACCCGAGGGTTGCATGGGACATGACTTTAAAAACTGGCCGTATAGACCTGTATTGGTCCCTCATTTCATGGGCATGCATTGAATGCCAGAACACTTAGTGTGGGTCCCTAGTCTAGCCCGGGGGCCGATGCTCTTATCCCTCCTCATTTGGGCCTATCTTTATATGCCCACGTTCTCCTTTTTTTCTCCGGTCCCTAGATGTCTTTGCCAACTGATCTCTGCTTGATGCTCTAACACCGCCGTCTCCACAAGGAGTCACATTTGTTTCTCCTCCGAGGGGTTGCGTCATAACGGTGCTGGATCCCGTCACGATGATCTGCACGCGGTCTCTAATAGGCCGTTTTTCTTCTTTTTATGCCTGCACCAACATCATCGACATGGGCACCGTCGCATCAGTGATATTACGGTAACTTAGCGACTCTCCATGACAAAGAAGTTGTGCACGGATGCCCACGGGTATACCGGTGTGAATCCCCGTCGACCACGTTGAAAAAAGTCTCGTGCTTTCAATGACTGATTGATCGCCAAGTGATCGGGGGGCGGGATAAAAGCCCCCCCCCCCATCTCGAGGGAAAGCTCCAGGTTCACTTTCAGGGCCCGAAAAGGCAGAATTTTTTTTTTTTCTTTTTTTCTTTTTCTGTACATCGAATGTTTCAATGTCGAAAGGGATCGGAAGCCGTGAGCAAACCCCAAGGATCCTGCAATCTATACTGCCACGCCTAAAGAGCCCCGGCAGATTACGCATGCGATCAAATCGGCCTTGGTTGATCTGTTGGCTCGGTTATAAAGTTGCGAGATGGTGGCAAGCTCCAATAGCATTTGCGATATGTCTCACTGAGCTTAGTGATTTTATTTATTTATTTATTTTTAAAAAAGAAACCAATAAAGCATGCTCGATGATCATGTCAGATCTTGTATCTCATTGTAGCTGTTGATGGGAGGGGGGGGGGTCGGCGTTGCAGGTTGTCGCACTTGGCACCCAGGGTGTAAACTCCGACCCCATTATTCTCAACAACGCGACCCGCAAAGAGGGAAGGGGGGATCTGAGGGAAAGGCAAGAAGCGGACATCAACCCTTGCCCAAAACAAATGACTGCGCATACATGCCTACGGCGGCCGGTCGCGGATGCGCTCAATTTTATGCCATAGGCGACGAACCCACACACAGGGGGGAGGGAAAAGAAAAAGGACCGCATTAACGACTCAAAAACTCTCAAAGTGGCACAGACAAGCCCTGTTTTGTTCTCTGGGGTATCCCGTTCATAACATTCAACAAGGTATCAGAGAATGTACAAGGGAGGCTTTGGGGGATTCATGTCTAAGAGGACGAAAAAACAAAGAAACAAAGAAAGGATGAGATTTGGTTGAAGAAAAGGATAGGATGGAGAGCATAAATAGACTTCAAGAACGCGAGCCCAAACCAGAGGAACACTGGACAATGGAAGAGAGGAAGATCCAGAACGAATGAACGAGATAGTACACGAGATCCCGACACGACGAATACATAAGAGGCGAGACAAGAAGGGAGGAGGGGATGTGATGGGACTTTCAACAAAGGGTAGGCGGCGACAGTTGACCAAAAGACGAAAGAAAGGCGAGTGACGGTGGGTGACATGTAAAAAGGAGAGAGATAGATACGCATCCTGAGTGAACGGTGCCATGAGATCCATAATTAGGTGTACAAAGGGAAGGCCGAGCGAAAAGCGAAAGAGAGGACCGATGGGAAGTTGAGAGCTGAAAGATCGAGGCCAAAAGAAGGTCGAAAAATCAGTCAATCAACGTCTTGAACGGATCCTTGAAGTCCATGATTCCAGGACTGGCCGAGGTGTTGCCGGCGAAGGCGAGGTTGCCCATGGGCGAAAGCGACTTGGACGACGCCGTCGACTTGCGCTCCTCCTCGAGCAACGACGCGAATGGGTTAGAGTGATCGAACGCCGTAGATGTGGCGGAACTCCCGCCGGTCTCGTTGTTGCTCATGGATGATGTAGTGATGGAGAAGAAGTCGTTGTCTGGTGAGGGGTCAAAACTGGAAACGTCAGCGCGAGTGACGGCGTTCGCGTCAGTCATAGATAGGAAAAGAAGCTCGAGAAGCAAAAGAGAGAGAGAGAGAAGTGGGATTGACGAGATAAAAACGATCCATCCCGTTCGCGAGTCAACAGGCCGTTTGGTAAAAAGTCCTTGAGACGGAACGCAGTATGAAGGACAAGATGGGTTTGTGTCAAATTATCAGAGATGAAGACTCACATCTTGAGATATCATTGTCCGCAGCACCCAAGCTCCCGTTGGATCCAGTTGAGCCCCCTCGACCTCTACCATTTCCATTCCCATTGGTCGCAGTATGACTCGAGCCACCTTCCTCCTGATCCTCCATGATCGGTGGGGTATGGATCATGCTCGTACTCGTGGCGCTGATACTCGACGTGCTCGTGCTTGGCCTCAGACTCTTATTCCACGAATCCGCACCACCTTGCTGCGAATGATGCGGCACGTTCGTCGCATGCGTGGGCGAGTAAGCGAAATCCGCCGAGATCGAGTTGGACGTCGCGGAGTTGAACTGATGGTACGGATCGACGGAGGAGACGCTCGGAAGTTGGATACCAGCGCCCGCGCCAGCCTTGTGCGAAGGTTCAGGGGCGGTACCTGGACGCGAGAAGTTGAGCCCGTGGATGTCCGCGGCGTTGCCGTGGTCGCTGTTGTGGTTGCCGTACCCTCCGTACATGGGACTCGGATAAGGCTGCGTCACCGCGTCGCTCCTACGTCTCGGACGGCTGTTTCGAATGCTGAGTGAGGTCAGGGCGGGGTTCTGCGGAGCTTGGATGGATTTTGCGGATGAAGGGCGGAGTGAGTTTGAGGATGGGGAGAGTCCGCGGCCAGAGTCTTGCGCCGAGTCCATATCGTAAGGTGAAGTGTTGCCGTATCCAGTCGCGGGCCTGGAGCTCGAGTCTGGCGAAGACATGTTGTGATGTCCATGATGAGACGAAGACTGATGCGAGTATGAACCCGAGAAGCTGTTGGTCGTGGGCAGGCTAGGCCTTTGGACGGGTGGGAAAGGTAAAGGCGTCGAAGATCCGCTCTGACCTTGTCCGAGCGAGCTCGCTGGAGGAAGGTACGAGGACCAGTTGCTGTTGCTGTTGCTGGCTCCGCTCGAGTGTCCACCCCCACCATGAGACGCGTTCGGATCGCTGCTAAACGCGTTCGATCCATAGTTGAACACGCTCGAGGTCTGATCTCTGCCGCTTCCTCCATGATGGGATGTCTGCTGATGATGTGAGCCGCTGCCGCCGTAAGACGAATCGTGATGCCCCGCCGAGTAAGGATGGTGTGAAGAGTGATGATGCGAGTCGTGGACGGTGCTGAGTGGTGAGAGGTTGCCGAGCGTGGTCGGATGAGCAGAGAATGAACCACCGGTGAATAGACCGGATGATCCACCAGAGTTCGAACTCGAAGATCCACCACCAGGGATGCTCAATGGAGGCAACGGGGTTCTCGAGGTGTACTGCTGCTGCTGTTGCTGTTGACCCCACTTTGACCCATTGTTGGCATACCCAGCGCTATTGGGCATCTGTAGACCTCCGGAACCAGGCCCGGATGCGTACTGCTGCTGGCCGTAAGGCCCAGGAGCTGACAGGCCTCTCGGCCTGTTGTTCGAGACGCTCAGACTGTTGCTATTGTGCCGGGATCCAATGCCCAGATCGCTTTGGGCCGTGGCTACTGCCATGGACATTGGAATAGATGGGAGCCCGATGGGGCCGGCATTTTGGGGTGCGTTTGGGTGGTGCGGTGGGTGAGAGTTGGCGGACGAGGGAGAGACGTCAAGACGAGGAAGGCCGTCTGCGGTATCAGACCTCTTTCGAGGATTTTTGGGGAGACGCGGTGGTACGCGGCGTTTGAAATTTGCGACGACCTCTGGAGCCGAATTGCGGGTCAATGTTGGGTGGGCTGTCGCAAATTAAAAGAAAAAGAAAAGAAAAGAAAAAAGCCAAGTTAAAGTGGTTAAAGTCCGCCAGGGGTTTTTTTTTTTTCGGTTGCAAGTCAGAGATCGATTTAATGAGGTTGCATGCGAGACATGTTGGAAAGAAAAGGATGAAGTGTGATAGTCAGTCTCATTGTGCCATCATATGGATGAAAAAAAAAATAATGACGATAACCCCGAAGAAACTTACACCACGTGCTCGCGTCGGGATCATCAATGGCTGGATCCACATTGCGCAGATTGACCTTGCGCATGAACCCATAGATCTGCAAGAGAGTGATGTAAGGATATCCATGTGTCCATGTGAAAAGTCGACGAGTGGGTGCAGTGTCAAGTGTGGTTGTCAGGAGAAGATACAACGGAGAGGAACGAGAGGCGAAAGAGAAGATCCGAAATGAGCGCCTATGAAATAAAGACTGAGCGTTACTGAGATACACATACGTTAAGCTGCCTAGAGAAGGAGGCGAATCGAGATTGACGGTAGATGGAAGGGAGGACGTGCAGGGCGAGCTGCTCTGGCCGTTCGACGATTATCTGCTCGCCGTTGGCGTCCCAACGTATCATCGATTGATATTCTGGCCGCTCTAGTAGCCTGTTAGAGAGAAGAATTCAGTACCCCAGTTCCGAAGGACTTGGATTCTAGAATGGACCCAGTCGACATTGTAACGCACGCGTAGAGCTTGGTCAAGAAGGTGGCTTGTGGCTTGGCCTCCATCTTGGGTGCTTCTCTGGAATCCTGCTGGTTGTGGTCGGGATCGACATTTGATTGGGATTGTGAGACGGTGAAGGGGGTATAGGATGACGATGAGGAGGGGTGTTGTTGTTGTTGTTGCTGCTGCTGCTGCTGCTGCTGGAGTTGTTGTTGTTGTTGATGTGGCTGCAGGGGCTGAGAGCTGCCTGAGCTAATTCGAGGCGCGTACTGGGCGTTGAAGAGATCTGCCATCTGGCGGGTAGAGGATTGAAGTGGAGAGAAGAGAAGAAGGATGGGGAGGGAAGGTGCTAGGAGGTTAGGTCGAGGTCTTGAATGGGATGGAATTGCGATTGGGCGTCTGGAGATTATGTATCTCTTGCCTCTATTTAGGCCGGCTGATTCGTGCACCCGTAGTCGCATACACCCGGAAAACCCAAGCTTAAGGGTCAATCCACACACAAATCCAGAGCCGCGCCATTCATCACAATATTACTAGTCATCCTGCCATTGCCTTCGCATATTTCCAACCCGAACTGCTGGGTCCCTCTTCAGCAACTCGTTCACTCAACGACCGTCGTCCCAACGCACCGTCGTCGTTGCTGTCGCCATCGTCGCCAATTACCTCATTCAATACAATAGCAACTTGCTCGACCTTGAAGCTTTAAGGAGACCCGGCTGAATGGCGTCCGGGGGGCTTGCATGGGCAGCCGGGTGGGGTCTTGTTTGGAGGATTATCTTTACAATACCGCGGCCAGAGCCTAATCCACAACTCTGGAACCTTGACATTTCTCTCGGTCTGTCGGACGTCCGTCGGCGGCGCTTCTACTGCGATCCTATCGGGGTAACGGCCGGCTTCTCAAACCAACATCTCCCAAGTGCCCCTACCCCCGCCCGACTCTCCTACGTGACATCTGGGTCAGGACTGCTTCAGGACAGTGGCCTATGGCCTCGCATCGCTGAGGGGGCTCGTCGATTCAGGTCTTTTTGTTGTTGTTTTTTTTTTCTGGGTCGTGATCGCGTCCCCTCCCTCGGTTTCTGCTCCTCCCTTTTGATGCCCGACGTTTCTCTGGCGACCTCGACTTGATCTTGTGAGGAGGACTCACCCGTCGGTGGTTCGCTACCACGCGTCCCGACTCACAATTACCTTTAACGGCAAGAGAGCCCCAAACGCAGCGAGACATTCATGCAACCGAGTTGATCAGCAAGATGAGTGTTCAACCACGGCTAACGCCACAATTTGGGGACAAAATAAAACAAACAAAACAACATTGAAACGTGTGCCGACTCCAAACATCCTCCATTCCGCCGCCGTCATCAGTGGGCAAGCATCAATTCAAAAAAAAAAACCAAAGAGCATCGACCACACATCGTGTACCAATCTCAAAAGGCCCTCCCCCCACCTCTTTTTCGGACAATTTTGCGCCGGACGATACGAAACTGGAATAACCTTCCCATATCCCTCGACCCACTCCCAACCTCTCACAGTCCACCCTCCAGATCGCCACTCTCGCCAGATAAGCTGACAACCCATCTCACAAATCCATGTCTTCCCAGGTAACAGTAACTTCAAATCATCGGGAGGCACACACATGTGCGTGAGGTTTTGTTGGTATGGAGTGTGCCATGTGCACTTTTCTCCTTTTTTTTTTTTCTTGCTTTGATTCGTACGCGTTATTTCCACTCAAAGTACCGAAGTTATGGCAGATCCCTAATTGAGCCATTGTTTTTGATTGATTATTAGTGATGCGGGCGCTATCACAACCGAGATCAAGCGTGATCAAATTGACTGGACGGGGCGGCGTTAAACAAAGAAAGGGCCGGTGAGCTGTCAAACTGGGTATGACGTACCTTGGGTTGGGCGGGCCCGTTTGATTATGACCACGCGCCTCGTTATCATGCACCTCTGACGTTCGATGATCCTCATTTTTGATTAAAAAGTATGGTCATTTCGAAGTAATCCAGCCGGACCAATATATCGGCAATCCCCGGGATGAGTCCACACAGGCCACCCAGATCGTCTCTCTAAGCTCGGCCAAAGGCCTACCCGCGTGCGCAAGCCAAATGCTCCACCCCCGACGGCGGGCGCATGGGCCCACCCCTGAATGCCCCCCCCCCCCGGTTGGGGCCATTTGGCGTAGCTGTCCGGCCATTTTGTCCAACTCTAAGTTTTGGAGTGAAAGAAAGGGCGAGCATGAGGACCGATCAAGGCGCCAATTGATGGATTTGCTGTGTGTGTGTTTTTTTTTTCCTAGTCGGTTGCTCGCCCCGCTCCATCTGCAACACGGCGGCCATCCCCCAATCCCCGTTGACGTCGGACGATCGCAACCCCCGAGGCACGATTTGACGCCCACTGAAAAGGCACATTTTGTCAAACCAAGAAACAAAACAGACTCGACTTTGTGATTCGGAATGCCCCGGACATTCGGGGAGTTGTTGTTTTTTTTTTCTGTGTAGTGAACACGATACAGGCCCAAAAAAAAAAAACAACCTGTTATGAAAAAGTCAAATGCGTTACGCCTGGACTCGATTGTACTCCTGGCCGATCGACATCGCTCCTCGGAGATACGCTTTTAGGGACCGGCCGGTCACGCTATCCACACCAGCGGAGTTTCTTTTCTTGGGAGTCAGACAGTTGTTTTATGTGGCGCCAAAAAAAGGAGAGACACTCGTACTGGATGGTCAGCCAGACATCGGATCCGGCGTTTCTAGGGTCATGGTTGTATCGATTAGGAAGGTGAGTTCGCTCCGTTGTACGTGACTTGGGTCATAAGTGTGTCGAGCTTAATTCTCGGCCCAGTAAACACACAATGTGCGTTATCTCCCTCTTTTCTCTTTTTAACAAAAGTGCGGGCCCATAATCTTGAGACAGGTATGGCTCGATGGTGCCCGGAGCACGCGGTTAGCTGACACCCTTTTAGTTGATTGCTCAGAGGAAGGCCCGTCAGCTCTGTTCAGGCGAATTATCTGTCAGCCCAGCCTGGGTCCGTTCATAGCCGGACTCTTTCCTCTCTACCGCGTTGTAAGTGCATTGCTTACATGCCGGAGCCATACGGGATGAACTGCAATGACGAGTCGCGAGGACCTGACCCGGCGCTCTCAGGTACCAGCTGCTGGGGAGGTAGGTGGTCCTTTTGCTCATCTCATACATTTATTTATTCATTTATTTTTTGGCAGAAACACACCTTGACCTTTCTGGCCCACAACAGCGTACATAGCTTATCTTGCCAACGTAAACCCAAGGAAACTACGCGGCTACGTGTAGCCTGTACGCGCCTAGAACATGCGGCCAGCCTCACCATTGGATCAAAGCACCTCAAAAACTTTTCTTGACCAAACGATCGTCTCTGACAGGGGACTCGGTGTTGCCCAATACGGACGCAGCCCGGAGAGATACGGATAGCCCTTTGATTGAACTTCCACGCTCGGCAACCAGCGGGGAACCTCTCTTATCGTCCCTCCCCGCACATAACATTGATGTGCACCTCTCGCATTACGCAACTAACTCATATAACTTGGAATGCTCCGAGCATCGCCCCGCGCAGTTAAAAAATTATAATATACAAACCGCTACCGTACCCAGCGCACCAACAATCTGATGGGATGCTCGCCAGAGAGAACAATCATATTGCTTGGTTTTGGGCCCCCTTCCTTCGAAAATCGCGAAACCCAACCTTCAAAAAAAAAAAGAGTGTTCCCCCCAATTCTGTATCTCTACCGCAACAGCGGGAGACCAACGAAAGACGCGTTCTTCTCTCTCTCTCTCGGCATATCACGCCGCTTTGTCAGAGTTTCCTTTCCTTGATGATTTTCTCATCCCTCTTACCAACTCCGTCCTCCGTGACTCCACGTTCAAGGTTCAACGGCCGCTCCGACGGCTAAGCGTTTAAGCACTGGGAGGTGAGCAGGGATGGAAGACAGGATGAGAACGTAGAAGCTGTACGGGTAGAACGGGGCGCGCTTCTCGGCTTCTTCTCGCCTTAACGTCGATCGAGGCGCCCCTCCCTTCCGCGTGGCCTCGCTTTTTTTCGAGTTTTTTTTTTTCCTTGCTTCTGCTGCTTTGCTCCTCCAGGGCGACGCACTTCCCAGGCATCCTTTATGCCGGCCCGACCTCCACCAGACATTGTTGCTACGCTTTTGCCTCCTGATTGCTGCTCTAGCTTTTCTTTTTTTTTTTCTTTTTCCTATCTCGACGAGCGCTGGCACAATGCGGAAGTTTGGTAACGCCGGAAAAAGCTTCATTGGATTCTGCTCAAAGGATCACAGCCTTTGAAACATAGCCCATATTCGCTCTCTTGCTGCCCCCCCCCCGCCCCTGCAGGACGCTTCATTGCGGTGACCATATCCTACGAAGTCTTTTGGCGTCGTTGCCCGATCTAGATCCCTTTTTTGGCATTCGGAACAGCGCTGCCGTGTGTTTTCAGTCTCAGTCACCGAGCATAGCGCCCTGGGCTCGGTCATTCTCTCCTTTTTGATACACACACACATTCTCTCTCTCTCTCTCTCTCGTTTTTATCTCGCCTGAGAGAGCCTAGCTTAGGATCTGAGCGCATAGGGCAACAAAGCTTGTTGCTCGAAGTTTTGCCCTCGTTTCTTTCGACATAAAAACCCCCCTCGACTGTCTCCCGATTCACGAGGTTGACTCCGCTCAACTGTCACTTTTGTGCCTTGACGGTGTGAGTATGGCCACGCGCCTGCAATTATCAAAAAAGAGAGAACCTTAATGGATGGCCTTCTACTGGATTCTACTGGAGGCAAACCTGGCGGTTCGCTGAGGCGTTCACCTTCGGGCACTTCATAATCAACGTGTTTTCTTTTTTCACCAAGAATTGGGGGGGGGGGGGGCACCTGATTAGAAATATGTGTTTCCCTCCTGTAGCTGGAGAAAATCTATTAATGCATCGTGGTTCATCTCGGCTTTCAAAAAAGAAAGAAAGAAAGAAAGAGGGAGAGAGATTGGACTTGAAAGTCCTGGAATGATCAATTTGTGCTTACCGGGAGGGGGGGGG
>WSTV01000529.1:0-20812 GCA_019632285.1 Tulasnella sp. 332
TTGTGGAGCAAGTGGTGCTCAGCTAACTCTTCTGGTGGAGCCATGCTTCTAAATGACTGAAATGCTGACTGATTCCTTCTAGAATATTCTACAAATGATTAGCTCCACTCCTGATGTCATAAGTTGAACCCAAACCTATAATGACATCATGAAATATCTTCCTTTGGAGAGGAGTAATCAGTGCTTTCCCAACTGTGGGAATATCTATTGTTTGAGTGCTAACCTGAGTGCTAAAGTAAACTGTTTTACCTTTGCTGTGCGGATACCTTCCTTCCATGGGAATGTCTATTGTCCAAATGCTATGCTGGGTGAAACCAGGCAAAACTGGGTGCTAAGGCAAACTACCTGACAGCTGCCCCTCAGTCCCAACCGTTTCCCTGGCACCTGGCACCTGCCTCCTGCCCATTCTCATAAGTGTCTACAGTTGCTGTGAACACTCTGTCCACCTGTTCTTCTACCACATTCATCTCTGCAGCTCTTCCATCATCCCAATCTGGCTCCCTGGGGGCAGCAGGTCTCTCTAACCCAGCATTGACATTCAAGGGAGCTGCCCTGCAGTCCCTGGCAAAATAGCCCATCTGGCTGCATCTCAGACATGCCCCTGCTTGCCTTCTTTGATTCTTCTCAGCCTCCATCAGGCATCAGCATCCTCCTTAGTTGATTTCCATAGCATTGGGATTGCAGGGTGTGCCTGGATGTCCTAGCTGCCAAGGCTGTTGAGGCTGAAGCTACTGCTGATGTGGCAGAACTCCACCTCTTTCTTGAATTACCTGTTGCAGGTAATTGTTGATGGGGCATTGCTGTTGTTGTTGTTGGTTGGGGGGTCAAGGAGGTTGTTGTGCAGGGGGACAAGGATGTTGTCATTGATCCTCCACATAGGCTTCATAGAGGTGATTGTCAATTGTGACTGCTTCCTCTTATACATCTAACAACATTTGCCCCCATCCTATCACTGCCTTTGCTAGTTTTATCTCTGCCTTCAACCCCAGCTTATACTGCAAGATCAATGCCTCCTGGTTCCAAGTGACATGGTGGGTGTGCTTACTAAACTCCGCTGTGCAGGTCACTGCTGACCCTGTCTGCTTAAGATTTTATAAGGCTGTTTCCACCTTTGCCACTCTGTCTGGATCTCTGAAGGTGTGTTTGAAGGAGCTCTTGAACTGGCTCCAGGTTGTGATCATAGGATTGGGCCTTCTTGCATCCTTGATAATGATGAGTGCCTGCTTCTGTGCTTCTTCTGTGAGATAGCCCATCACCCAGTTAATGAGGGCCCTGTCATCTGCAAACTGTTAGGACAACAGCACCATGTATTGTTTGCAGGCTGACACAAACTCATAACAGCGATCCCCTCTCTTTTTCCCATTGTAGTTGTCCAGGACAGCCACTTTTGGTCCCTTGGGGGTAGTTAGGCAACTTGTTGTGTTGTGATAGAGGGTCCATGGGGCGTGGGGGTTATAGTGAAGATGTACTGTGTGTGCATGGTTGGTGGTGTTGGGTTTGGTGCTGCTGTGTGGCATGTAGCAACCTCTGGTGACAACGAGGGTAGATCTTGTCAGGAACATAGGATACTCAAACTTGTGGACATGCAAGTTACAAGGTTAATGGGTCAGGGTACAGGGTCTGGGTATATTTGTTCTTGTGGACAAGGGACAGGGGACTGGGTGTGCAGACAGTGCATGGTGGGTTTGGCAGAGAGAAGAGACTCTTATTTCCAGAGGGGAGAACAAGAGGCAAAGTGAGGAACAAACCTCCTCACTTCCTAACTACTTATAGTCCTTCTACTATAGACGCAGTGTTCGTTTACAATTAGAGAACAATGGAGAACATTCTGGACATGCTGTGCCACAACTGATTAGGTTACACCACATATATAATTGGAACATAGAATGAACCCTGAGATGTGGGGATGTGGCAATAGGGGAAAAGACTGTGGGAAACAGAGATGTGATAATAATTAAAGAGACTGTGGGAAACAGAGATGTGATAATAATTAAAGAGACTGTGGGAAACAGAGATGTGATAATAATGTAAGAGTCCGTGGGAAAGTGGAGTTTAATTGTACTTAACAGTTGCTGTCTCAACAATGGTCATGATATGGCGTGCCCAGCTGTCATGACTACGTTGCGCCCAAGTCCAACTCGAACACAGGAACTTCTTTATGATCACATTCTACTATCCCACGGAGTGGAGCTCGGAGAACCTGGAGAATAGTCGGAGTTACCTTGGAGAATCATCAGTATAACCTCAGACCCTTTCTGATCATGTGTCTCTCTTTGTCAGCCTTCTCTCGCTTAAACATGCTTCTCTTCTCTCGGCTAGGAGGTCACCTGTCACTGCCCCGCGCTTCTATCCTCGTGTTCTCCCACACCGCCACGCAGTGTACTTGTGTTCGGTTTGTAAGCCTCCACTCCTGTATCCTTATATATACCAGTAGGTGTAGAGGACTTATTCCTCACGCAACATCTTGTATTCCCTCTACCACTACAACCTCCTCTCTACCTCTTTCCTCCATCTACCTTGAGCTCCTAGTGCTCCTGGTATCTCTATACATTTCATTGTCCTCATCGTCGAGCTCCTAGTGCTTGAAGTCGTCCAGCAGTTCCCTTCAATCCCTCATCGTGACACCAGCCATGGTGTTGATATTTGTGGTGAGAGTGGCTAATTGGGTTGTGAGTGTGGCAATCTGCTTAAGAAGCAGATTGTAAGGGTTCTGTTGTTGTGTGGCCATTGCTGGCAATGATTCTGAGGGGGCAGGCGACGCTGAGTGAGGGGAACGACATGGTGATGGAGAGTGAATATATGGTGTTTCTTCATTGGTTGAATGTTCTGAGGGTGCTCGGAACAGGTGTGGGTATGGGATTTGTGGAGGTGTGGTGGTTTCAATCCCACCTAGCTAGGTGCTCATAGGTGGTGTGGGAATAGTGGAGTCTAGTTTGATATCCTAATACCAACTGAAGGAAAGCTGGCTGGATGTTGCAGTTAATGTGGATGAGACAAGCAAGTTGTTGCCTGGTTGGGAAATATGGGATGACAACTTTAGGGTGTGGGTGATATTCGTCTACCACTCAGCTTCCTGGTAGTGCCACTTTTGTCATGATGAGATGTCTGAGGAACTGCTGGATGACGTCAATGAGCACTAGGAGCTTGAGGAGAGGGACAATAAAATGTATAAGGGGCAATGAAGAGCACTAGGAGCTCAACACTGATGAGAGGTAAGGGAGGAGAGGAAGTTACAGTAGAAGAGGGAGTACAAGACGTTGCATGAGGAATAAGTCCTCAACGCCTACAGTATATATATGGTTTACAGGAGTGGAGGATTACAAACATTACATGAGTACACTGTATGGCGGTGTGGGAGAAGTGCAGGGTAGAAGTGCAGGGCAGTGACAGGTGACCTCCTAAGCAAGAGAAGAGAAGAACATTAAGCAAGATAAGGATGACTAAGAGAGACACATGATTAGAAGTTAGTCTGAGGTAAAACTGAGAGTAGTCTGAAGTCTATTCTGTAGGATATTGGATTGTGACCATATAGGGAGAGCCTGTATTCAGTTTGACTTAGAGCATGACAAAGTTGTGACAACTTTGACTTGATCGAGGTCCTCACTTTCAATCCCAAAGGTGATGATTTGGTTGGAATACTGGACCAGTTTGCTGATACTAGGTGTGTATAGATTTGGTGTGTCTTTATTTCAGAGGTTGTATTGGAGTACTGGAATGTGGTCATGGAGTGTTTGAAGATGCAACATAATGTCATGATATGGGATGAAGTAACACTTGACAATGTCAACAAGCACTAGGAGCTCAATGAGGACAAGAAAATGTATAAGAGATACTGGGGGGCACTAGGAGCTTGACAGTGGTGGGGGGGTGGAGAGGAGAGGAGAGTACAGTGAAGAGGGAGTACAGGGTGTTGTGTAAGGAATAAGTCCTCGGCACCTACCGGTATATATAGGGTACAGGAGTGGAGGATTATAAATATGACATGAGTACACTGCATGGCAGTGTGGGAGAACATGTGGAGTGGAAGTGTGGGGCAATGACAGGTGACCTCTTAAGTGAGAGAAGAGGAGTTACGTTAAGCGGGAGAAGGATAACTAAGTGAAACACATGATCAGAAGATGGTCTGATATAAAACTGAGGAAGGTCTGAGGTCTGTGTCTGTGGGGAGTAGGATGTGACCATAGAGGGAGAGCCTGTGTTTGGTTTGGACTTGAAGCAGGATGAGGTTGTGACACAAGACTTCTAGAGTTAACCAGGTGAGTTCTTCTTCATCTTCAGCATATCCTAAGATGTCATCTAGGTAAATGACAACCCCATGATCTATCATGTCCCTGAATATTTTGTTCATCATCTGTTGAAAGACAGCTGGGGCATTACAGAGTCCTAATGGCATAACTATATATTCAAATTGCCCATAACATGTTGAAAATGCTGTTTTCCATTCATCACCTTCTGTGATATGAATCAGATGATAACCATAGCAAAGATCCATCTTTGTAAATAATTTTGCTCTCCCTAATTGATCAGTTAAATTCCCAATTAAAGGGATAGGATACCGATTTTTTATTGTAATGGTGTTGAGATACCTATAAACAACCACCAATCTAATCTTTGTCATCTTCCCTGAATTGTCTTTCTTCCTGACAAAGAATGTTGACATGCTTGAAGTGGACTTGGATAGACAGATGTATCCCCTTCCTAAGTGTTCTTTAATCCATTCTTCTTGTGCCTGGAGTTCTATCAGGGATAAGGGATACACTGTTCCCTTCTTATAGGGTTTACCTTCTTGCAAGTCTATCTTACAATCCCACATGCAGTGTGGTGGCAAAACCCTGGCTTCTTCTTCACTGAACACTTTAAGGCACTGATGTAATTCCTCTGGAATTTGCTGCTTTAATGCTGAAATGTCTTCTGTTCCTGCATTGATGAGGACTTCTTCCTCTAACCAATTTATCCTTGGATTATACTTCTTAAGCCACAGGAGTCCTAATATGATAGGATATGTTGAGAGCCTGGTTACCTCAAAAACCAGCTCTTGTCCTTCTCCTTCAATGAGGAGGGTTGCTTTTACTTGATGTGTTATTAAACCTGCATTTGATCCATCAAACAAGTTAAGTCTTACAGGGGTTTTGTGCTTTACCAAGATAACCCTGAATTTCTTGCAGAATTCTTGATTGATGAAGATTCCTGTAGCTCCTGAATCAACCATCACATTGACATTTATAGTGATTTTATTTTGAGAGAATTGTCCTGATATTTTGATGTGGGTATTACTGGTTTTCCCTGAAACCACTTCTAGGTGAAATGCCAAGTCTTCATCTAGGATTTCTAGCTTTTTGCCTTCCATGGCTTCTCTAAATCTAATGTATTAAGGGAAAACTCATTTCCACCATGCTTATCCCACTGATGTCATGGATGGAGTTCTGAGGTAACCACTGGATGACAAAGTCAAAGGTTATGGTGATGATGAGCACTAGTAGCTCAGGGAGAGGACAAAGGAAATGTATAGAGAGAATACAAGGAGCACTAGGAGCTCAATGTATGTGAGTGGATAGGGGAGGTAGAGCAGGATACAAGAGAGGAGATACAAGACGTTGTGTGAGGAATAAGTCCTCTATGCCTACCAGTATATATAGAAGTACAGGAGTGGAGGATTACAAAGATAACATGAGTACACTACATGGCAGTGTGAGAGAACATGAGGTTGAGAAGTGCAGGGCAGTGATAGGTGACCTCCTAAGCGAGATAAGAAATGAGTCATAGAGAGAAGAAGGATTACCAAGTGAGACACATGATTAGCAGTTAGTCTGAAGTTAAACCGAAGCAAGTCCAAAGTCCATTCTGTGGGATAGTTGAGTGTGACCATAAAGGGAGATGCCATGTTCAATTTGACTTAGAGCAGGATGAAGTCATGACAACTGAAACCTTGAACTGCTGGGTTTGAATGACACAACATCTAACCTTAAAGACCTTTCCATTTTGGCCTCTTCAGGGTCCTGTTTGTATGTAGCATTGCCTGTTTTTGTAGGTAATTCTGAAGTGTTTCCAGGATTTGGGTTTCCTGTTCCTATGTTGGATTTTGGACAAAAGTTAGGGTCATCCCAATGATGGCTAACCTGATAGCACTTACAGCACCTATTGTCCTTTCAATGTCTTTCAAGCTCCTCCTTAGAAAGATTAGGTTGCTGACTATTTGGCAGAACTGGCTGTCTTCCTAGAACTCCTGAGTTCCTAGAGCCCTGATTTCCTTGTCCCTGAGATCTAGATTGTCCCTGAACTTCTATTTCCCTGACTGAGATTTCAGGTATGTTCTGAATTGAAAGTTTTGACTTGATCCCCAATCTTGATTGTCCAGTTGACAAACTCTTCATACTTGGTCAACAGGGAAATTGTGGTGAGGATGATGCCTCTTTAAGCTTGGTTGAATATACTGTGATTTTGCTTTTGTTGTTCCACTTAGTTTGGGCTGCAAGTTCTCCAAACCTTGCTGCAAACTCTGAGACCTTTCCTGTGTGTCTAAGGTTGACCAATTCCCTTGTAGCTGTCGCCTCCTGGTTGACAGAACTGAATTGAGCCAGGAATGCAGTTTTAAATCTATCCCAATCTTCAACAAGTTTTTGCTTCTCATGAGTGGAATTATGGATGGCAGACATATACAAGGATGCTCATGAGAAAGCTGCATCTTTGCAGAGAAAATAGGATGAATCTTGACTTATTGATCCCATTAGGGAAATTGGTGGAGTATACATTGACATAGATATCAACCTTCAAGATGAACTCCCTTGCCTTACTTGCTCCTGTTGATTCATCTGATTTTCCACCAAATTTGGCTGGTGTAGGGAACTTAAACATGGAAATATTACTCATAACCTTAGTTGGGAGGACTAGGTGCCTGAGGCTAACTGGGTGTAGATGATCTTGAGGTATGCCAAGAGTTCACTCTTGATGAAATTTTTGATTGTACTGGGGATCCTTGCCCTTTTACTTTTACTGGCTGCTTTTTGCATTACAGCAGATGCAGCCAATGATGTATCCTGAGGGGCTGGGGATGCAAGTTGAGACAGGCCCAAATTTGGTGACTGAACTTGAGTGGCCCTCTCAATTAATCTTATAATTCCTGCTGGGGTTGCCTGACTTTGGGTAGTTCTGTCGTAATCTGAGTCCTTAGGCTTATATGTATATTTTCCCCTTGCTTCTTTGTACTTGAAGGAAGCATGATTCCTGATGCTGATCTCCTTAGAAAATGGTAGGCACCTTTACAAACAAAGTCTGATGTATTGTAAGATGAAGCTGGAATAGGAGTTGATTATCCTTCCACCCTAACCTCCTGACTATGACCACTTCTGGATTTATAGGCAAGAGACAATTCTTCCTGTCAAGCTTCATGTCATGAAGAGGTGGCTGAGGTTACCGCTGGACGATGACAACAAGGGATATGATGATGCTGAGCACCCGAAGCTCAATGAGGAGGACAAGTGATAATGTATAAGAGACGTCAAGGAGCACTAGGAGCTCAATGACTAAGTATGGTAGGAGAGGAGGGAGAGGATACAATGAGAAGAGAGATACAAGACATTGCGTGAGGAATAAGTCCTCTATGCCTACTAGTATATATAGGAATACAGGAGTGGAGGCTTACAAATGTGACACAAGTACACTGCGCGGCGGTGTGAGAGAACACAAGGTTAGAAGCATAGGGCAGTGACAGGTGACCTCCTAAGCGAGATGAAAGAAGAGAAGAGAAGTGAGCTAAGCGAGAGAAGGCTTACTAAGCAAGACACATGATTAGAAAGAGTCTGAGGTAATTCTGAGGAATGTCCAAAGTAACTCCAAGGTCCGTCCTGTGGGAAAGTAGATAGTGATCATAGAGTAAGAGCCTGTATTTGATGTTATACTTAAATGTCACAACCACTATCAAAACAAATATGTTAAATACAATATTAAACTCCACTATCCCACAGTCTCTTTCCCTATAATCACATCTCCGTTCTCATGGTCTCTTTTCCTATAATCACATCTCCATTCTCACAGTCTCCTTTTATATGATCACTTCTCTGATATCCAGGGTTCATTCGACGATATGATTGTATAGGCGATGCATCTGACTCAGATGAGGCGCAGCCTTTCCAGAATGTTCTCCTTTGTTCTCTAATTGTAAACGAACACTGCTTTCTGTAAAGTCTGGGTATAAAAGTAGATAGGAAGTGAGGAGGATTGTTCCTCACTTCGCCTCTTGTTCTTCCCTCTGAATAAGAGTTCTCTTCTCTCTGCTTAAACCATTGTGCGCTGTCTGCACACCCTGTCCCCTGTCCCTTGTACACATCACATTGTACCCTGAACCCTGAACCTCGAACCTTTGACCTTGTAACCTGCACACCATCAAAGTACCACATTCCCACGATCTTAACACTTTCTACTATTGTCGTCAACAGAGGTCGCTCCATTAGGCGAAGTCCTTCGCATCATGCACTTTACAACAAATGGACCCTACAGAACAACTAGCATGGGGAGGAGAACAACAACAACAACAACCACAACAGCAACAACAAGAAGCACTACCCATGTTCAAACAACTTATCCACATGGTATTCGCATTGCGAACACGCATTACCGATCAAGACAACGAAATACAAACCCAATCCCAAACCATTACCCAACAAGCAACAACAATCACGGCGCTACAGCTCCCGGCGCCTGTAATCAATGTACCAGCACCAATTATCAATTTACCAGCACCACAAGTAACTGTTCAAGGAGGAGGAGGAGGAGCAGGCGGCATGGGAAGCAGCCTCAAGGTAGCAAAACCGGAACCCTATAAGGGCAAACGTGGAGCTACGGTGAGGACGTTCCTACAAAACGTAGAACTCTACGTCCGCATGAGGCCTCAAGATTTCCCTCGAGAACAGATTATAATCAGTTGGACGATGATGCTCATGCAAGATCGCACAGCCCGATGGGCTCAACCCATCACAGTGGAAATCCTTAGCCCAGGCGTGGTACCAACACCACATTCCACATCGTGGACAGCATTCGTTGCAGAGTTCAAAGCTGCATTCTTCGATCCCGATGAGGTTCGCACAGCTTCAGATAAACTAATGGGCCTGAAGCAAGTAAAGGGAATAGACAAGTACGCAGCGGAGTTTAGGAATCTAGTTGCTATACTCGGATGGACGGAAGAAGCACAACTGAGGGCCCAGTTCTACCGAGGACTCAAAGATCATGTCAAGTCGTCGCTGATTAATTACGCTGACCCAACAATGCTGGCTGATTACATGCAGCTTTGCATCAAGATTGACAACGATCATTTCCGTCTCACGAAAGAACTCGGGAGGACCACAAACAATCCTCGACCGGCCGCCATCACGCCTTGTGTAACACCTGCAGTACCACGTGTCAACAACCCGACTCCTCGGGTCAATCCAGCACCCCCACGAAATCCCACACCTGCAACCCCAAGAGATCCCAATGCAATGGATCTATCAGCAAACAATCGTCACATCTCGACCGAGGAGCGACAACGCAGGTTCCGCAATAACCTGTGTCTGTACTGTGGAGAAGCAGGACATAGGAAGAGTGACCATTACACTAAGGTAGTGGCAGCCAACGGGTTCAAGGAATACAAGTTTGAGGCGGTAGTTGAAGTAGCGGACCCGGTGGAACCGGTTGTAGGACAACAGCAGGGTTTTGGAGCAGGCTTGTGAAGGGCCGAGTGCCTTCACGAGCCGAGGTGTTGAAGAAGGTGTTGAGTAATCACGATACCCATATGAATACCATTGTTATTGCTGCTACCTCTTATGACGAGCATAGCAAACACATTGTGATACCTACCCAACTTCACATCAATACACTCTACAAAAATCCAACAGCACTAGTTGACTCTGGTGCTACGTCATCATTTCTTAATCACTGATACGTCGACATCCACAATATCCCTACGGTACCACGTGCATTCCCTCTCGCAGTAAAAGACATTGATGGACGATCATTGGGAACCATCGATCGACAAGTAAACGCACGATTACATATCGGACAACATGAGGAAACAATAGTCTTCGACGTTGCTCCTATCGGAAAACACCCGATGATACTCAGACTACCATGGTTGCAGAAACACAACCCCACCATCGAGTTTCAAACCAACCATATCACATTTGGAGATCCCCACTGTGCGACGCACTGCCTGGACGCGGCCCCTGATGTCTTCGGAAAAACGAATGGTGAACCAAGTCAGATCAACACCATCACTACTGAAGTTGAAGAAGCAATGATGGAAGAGTTTAAGGATATATTGACATGCAGCAGCGAGTGCGGGGCACAGCCCGAGTTGTCAGAGGAAGACAAGGAGTTTTTCTGACAACAGATCACAGAAGATGCCGCTGAGGCAATGGCGACGGAGTTGGGAAAGAACCTATCGGCGGAGATCGCATCAAAACATGTAAAAGAAGAACGACCAGCGAAGGAAATAGTGCCCAAAGAATACCACGACTTCCTTGATGTCTTCGACGATAATGCCACCGATGTACTTCCCCCCCATCGACCTTACGATATAGCCATTGACTTCGAACCTAACGCAACATTGCCGAAGCCCGCCGGACTCTATCTGATGTCAGATGCCAAAAACAAAGAAATGAGGGCATGGCTTGACAAGTTCCTGGCGAAAGGGTTCATCCAGCCTTCAAAATCACCAGTTGCGTCCCCATGTTTCTTCATCCCTAAAAAGGATTCAAAGAAGCAACTCGTGGTCGATTGGCGCAAGATTAACACCATTACGATTAAAGATCAGTACCCGATACCCCACATAGACGAAATCATGGACCGAGTACACGGATCCAATATCTTCTCTAAATTTGACTTGCAAAACGGATACAATCTAGTGCGAATTAGACCAGGTGACGAATAGAAAACAGTGTTTCAAACCCGGTGGGGATTGTTTGAATTCAAGGTGATGCACTTCGGATTATGTAACGCACCCGCCGTCTTCCAGCGCATGATAAATGACGTACTGGCACCAGTTCTCGACATCTCTGCCACCAACTACCTTGACGACACACTCTCGTATGCCGACGATAAGCTACGCCATATCGAAACTAATCGAACGATACTAAGGCGATTTAGAGAATTCAAACTCTATTGTTGCGCAAGGAAATGCGAGTTTCACAAGGAGGAAACAGAATGGATGGGGTGCACGTCAGTGAAGAAGGGTTTGAGATGGACAAGTGGAAGGTAGAAGCAATTATGGAGTGGAAGATGCTGCAAAACGTCAAAGATGTATGTTCATTCCTAGGGTTTCTCAACTTTTACCATCGCTTCATCAAAGACTTCTCGAAAATGGCAAGACCAATGCATGACCTAGAGAAGAAAGACGTACCCTTCAACTGGGGTGATCAGCAACAGAAATCATTTGAAGCTCTCAAAAAGGCTATTACCACTGCACCGGTATTGGTCCACGCCAACCCTGAACTCGAATACATGCTCAAAACCGACGCATCCGACCATGCGTATGGAGCAATACTGTCTCAACGACAAGAAGATGGTAAATTGCACCCGATCAGCTACCTCTCTAAGTCCATGTCGCCAGCAGAAAAGAACTACGATATCTACGACAAGGAAATGCTAGCGATCATAAAAGCGTTAGAGCACTGGCGCCAGTACTTGGAAGGAACGAAGAAACCAATCGACATCATCACCGATCACAAGAACCTTCAGTTCTTCAAAGACGCAGTAATCCAGAATCGAAGACAAGCCTGATGGTCTGATCTCCTGACACACTATAACTTCCACATCAAATATCGACCAGGGACACAGTCTGGAAAACCTGACGCACTATCTCGCCATTCAGATCACAAGCAGGAAGGGGAGGATAGCGACAAAAAAACAATTTTCAACCCCGACAACGTCACGTCAATATCCGCCCTTTATATGTCGGATGTCGACCTAATCGAGCAAATCAAGCATGTGATTCTTCACGACAAGTGAGTGGAAGCAGTAATCGCGTTCTTCAGAGCCAGGCCAGAAAACACGACAGCGGAGATAAGTGAGCGAATGAAAGGATACACGTGGGAGGAAGGACTGTTGTATAGGCATGGGAAGATCTACGTTCCTGATGATGAAGACATGCGACAAAGTCTTATGGAACTCTATCACGACTCAGTAATTGCTGGACATCAAGGCCAAGCAAAAATGCTCGAATTAGTGTCCTGAGGATACTATTGGCCATCAATGAAAGCGTACGTCAACCAATATGTTGAAACATGCGACACCTGTCAGAGAACCAAGAATCGTCATACGAAAACACATGGCCTTCTCAAGCCACTCCCAGTACCTGAAGGACCCTGGCAAGCAATATCGTACGATTTCATTGTTGAACTACCACGCTCTAATGGGTTCGACTCGGTGTTCGTCGTCACCAATAGATTGATGAAGATGGCTCACTTCATTCCAACAAACAAAGAAGTCACAGTGGAAGGAATGGTGAAGCTGCTGATTGACAATGTATGGAGGTTACATGGGATGCCATTAACGACAGTCTCAGACCGGGGACCACAGTTTAACGCTAAGTTGACACGAGGCGTATACGAAGCACTCGGTATTAACCCCACGTTTTCCACAGCCTATCATCCGCAGACAGATGGTCAAACCGAATGTACCAACGTTGCTGTCGAGCAGTACCTCCACGTCTTTTTGGCACATCGACAAGATGATTGGGCGGATTTCCTTATGCTAGCCAAGTTCGCATACAATAATTCGAACCATTCATCAATTGGCATGTCGCCCTTCTACGCCAACTACAGGTACAATCCAATGTTCACCGACCTACCATCAATCCACCAATCATCACTGATAGCTGGAGAAATCGCAGAACGACTGGCATCAGTACAAGCTGAGCTTAAGTCAGCAATGACCATCTCTCAAGAACGGCAAGCAAGGTTCTACGACTGACACCATGGTGAAACACCAGAATTCAATGTCGGAGATAAGGTGTGGTTAGAAGCGACGAATATTCAAACTGATTGTCCGTCGAAGAAGTTAAGCGCCTGATGACTTGGCCCCTATATGGTGATCCACGTGGTCTCGACACATGCATATCAACTGGCACTACTGGCTACAATGCGAATCCACAACGTGTTCCACATATCGCTACTCTCCCGGTACCATGAGAATACGCTGCCAGGTCGATCGTTCCCAGAGCCCACGCCTGACATTGTTGATGGTGAAGAACACTATGAGGTCGAACGAATTCTAAACTCACAGTACGTGGGAAACCAGTTGCAATACTTGGTTCACTGGGTCAGTTACGACGATAGCGAAAACTCGTGGGAACCTACGGAATTCCTTGACGACACTCCACTCAAAGTCCAAGAATTCCACAACCGATTCCCCGACACGTGGTCACCAACACATCGTCCACCGCCACCAGCTCGTCAACCATGTTAATGAATGTCTCCCTCGCTGTGGCATAGGAGGGGCTTATGTCACGACCACCATCGAGACAGATATGTCAAGTACAATATTAAACTCCACTATCCCACAGTCTCTTTCCCTATAATCACATCTCCATTCTCACAGTCTCCTTTTATATGATCACTTCTCCAATACCCAGGGTTCATTTGACGATATGATTGTATAGGCGATGCGTCTGACTCAGATGAGGCGCAGCCTTTCCAGAATGTTCTCCTTTGTTCTCTAATTGTAAACAAACACTGCTTTCTGTAAAGTCTGGGTATAAAAGTAGATAGGAAGTGAGGAGGATTGTTCCTCACTTCGCCTCTTGTTCTTCCCTCTGAATAAGAGTTCTCTCTCTGCTTAAACCATTGTGCGCTGTCTGCACACCCTGTCCCCTGTCCCTCGTACACATCACATCATACCCTGAACCCTGAACCTCAAACCTTTGACCTTGTAACCTGCACACCATCAAAGTACCACATTCTCACGATCTTAATACTTTCTACTATCGTCGTCAACAGAGGTCACTACATTAGGCGCGATGTAGTCGTGACACTTCACAGCTTTGTTGTGCCTATTGATTATCTCCTGATGAATATCAAAGAGGTGGCAAAGGTGAGCAAGGTTGAGGCCAATCCAGTGAAGACAAGAATACTGGATGTCATAAATGCCGCATCACTCCTTAGTGAGGTAGTGAGTGTTGTCAGCCCTGTTAACTAATGCTGTAGCACATTCCTTTTCAAAGGACTGGTGATTCCTGATGAACTGGGTGAGGTGCTCCTTAGCAATGCCAATCTGAGGAGTGTGCACCCACTTGTCTTTACAATCTGATGTAACAAAATCCCTGTACAATCTGCAGATATATGCCTTTCCAGTGGCGATAGGACAACCCTTGTCCCAGTTGACAATGCTGCTGTTGCAGGTGAGGAAAGGGTGAACCATGGGACCCTTGGTAATTTCTACAGTATTGCTAGTAACAAGCAAAAGTGTGCTGGTCTTTAAGGGAACTTTGACCCAACAATACAGGTTGGGCAATTCAATAGCGATGGACCTGAAACTGATGCAGGTGCTGTTTACAGAGGTGGATTCTTCCTCAACTAGTGGAGTGATTTCTGAAAATTTTGACTCTAAGCTTGAATCCAAATCCACACTAGATGACACATCTAAAAGGGATTCTTTAATTTCTAGTCTTCAGGATTTAGATATACAATCTCTTGCCCAAGTCTGCTCCCTTGTCATAAGGGACTAAAGCTGTGATGAGGTTCACTAGGACTGTGTTGTACTCTAAGACTGGGGTGTTGTTGAGGAGTTGATGAATAAACTCTCCAACTCCGACAGAAACCCTATAGCAGGTGGAGTTGGTGTCTGACTGGAAATAAACCTGTGCTCCCTTTTTGCCTGCATTTTCAGGAAAGAAAATGCAATTATCTAGGGTAATAGAGCTGAGCCTAACTTGCACCTTCAGACACTGCTGAATCCAAGAGACAGGTGTAGGGTTGTGGGTTAGCACTAAATGCTCTTCTTCCTGAGCTTGTGTTTTGCTAAGGATGTGACACACTTTATCAATGAAGACATTCTGAACTGCTTAGCAAAGCTAACTCTCTGCTTCCATGGGGGAGAGAGGGTAATGAGATAAGGTGCTTAGGCAAGACTAGTTAGCATAGTACTAGTAGATGACACTAGCAATCACAATCAAAATGTTTACAGACATATCTGGTATTAAGGGTGATTGCACATAGCAAAGGCAATACACCTTATAACAAACAATGAGGAACATCCCATATATGAGTGGAGGCTGACAAATATGACACAAGTACACCATGCAGTAGTGTGGGAGAATATGAGGTGAGGAAGTTTGGGGTAATGACATGTGACAGTTAAGTAAGAGAAGAGAAGCAAGAGAAGGCTGACTAAGAGACACACATGATCCAAAATAGTCCAACGTAAAACTGAGATAAGTCTAAAGTTCATGAGTGTGAGATAGTGGAATGTGAAGATAGCAAGGTCTCTGTGTTTGGTCTGGACTTAGATGCTACATAGTTGTGACATGTCATGAAGAGGTGGCTGAGATGACTGCTGGACGACTTTGAGAGGGATATTGAGCACTAGGAGCTCGTTGGAGAGGACAATGAAGATGTATAAGAGACATTGAGGAGCACTAGGAGCTCAACAGTGGTAAGTGGAGGAGGAGAGGAAAGGAGTACAATGGAGGAGAGAATACAAGATGTTGCATGAGGATTAAGTCCTCTACACCTACTAGAATATATAGGTTACAGGAGTGGAGGATTACAAACATGACATGAGTACACTGCGTGGTGGTGTGGGAGAACATGAGGTATAGAAGCACAGGGCAGTGACAGGTGACCTCCTAAGCAAGAGAAGAGAAGTAAGTTAAGCAAGAGAAGTCTGACAAAGAAAGACACATGATTAGAAGATAGTCTGAGATAAATCCGATATGAGTCTGAAGTCTGTTCTGTGGGAGAGTAGATAGTGATCATATAGGGAGAGCCTGTGTTCAAGTTGACTTAGAGCAGGACGTAGTTGTGACATGACATCATGACAAGATCCCCTAATTACACCAGAGGATGAAACTTTGTTGAGGCTTCAGGAGACACATTTGATCAACCATGCTAATTCAAGCAGTCAAGAAGTTATAATGACCAAGCTGACTGTGCAAGTTGAAGTTGCTACTCCTAGAGACTCTGTCCTTCTGGGTGCAGATGTGGACTCTCCGATTGATGGCCATGACACTGGTGGCTAGGGAATCAAGTACCAGGCACTGATACCAAAGAAAGAAAGAAAGAAAATACTATACATACACCTGACATTTTCCCCTAGGGGGCTCTGTAGCGGGGTCTCACTCTGCCCAACAGAGGTGAAATTTGGCGGGTGTAGCGTGTTTGTTCGGGACCTGGGTTTTCTTTCCAAGTCAGATAGAATTTTATCTTTACTACCCGCAGCTCTCGCATCCGACATATTGGACGCTCGCGCCTAAGGTGTCATTACTACTACTACTACGACTATATAGACCTTATCCATCATAGTCGAGTGTCTTTGTTTCTCCAATCACTAGGGGCCCTTCTTAGCGTTGTGGTCACAACAAACAGCCCTGAATGTCGAACGACTCTGTCGTTCGATCCCCCGTCGCTGAGCAGCTCGCTGGCCTTCCCCCCTCCTCTTTCCATACCCTTCGGTCGAAGCCGGCTTGTACCAAGCTAGTCTCCCATGTACGCTTGAGTCGTAGATCCCGAGCACCTCGGGATCGTCACACTCGACAGATTCAGTGTCGGAACTCCACCATTTTAACGAACCATCCGTTACAAGTGTATGTCCTTGCATGGTTAGCGCCCGCTGGATACAGACAACATCCTTGTGCTATTCAGAGCATGAGCTGGGTCATACAGCTTCATGTATAGTGACTTGCGACACAAGGTGAGGAAGTTTGAAAGTTCATAGACACGTGAGTTCCGAACTTCCTCGGCGCACAAACCACACCGGGACGTGTCATCAACAAGACCAGAGGATGTCAAGTCATTAGAAATTTAGGCTTAGGTAGAGACACATCATATAATGCAAGACAGATAGAGCACGGCATTGAAGAGAGGTCCAGGGTCCGAAGACGGTCAGCCCGACATTACAAAGGACGTTGCACGTACCGAGCTGTTGTTTGCCTCACGATATCGGCGCTCTTTTCAGTGCGACACAAATTTTGATGCGACGCGAGGACGGCGGTCTGCACTGCGGGATTCTCGTCCTCCTACGGCTGTGAGGTCCTGAGTTCCGACAATGTGGGAGAGGAAGGGTCGGAATGAATGAGATGGGGTGGGTGGTGAAGTTTTGAGCGACGAGTAGAGGTTGCTGGATGAGACGGCGCAAGCGATAGCGGGTACGACAGTAGTAGCCACAGGCACGACCAGCCCCGATGCGGCTGAGGACGATGTTTCGGTCATGGTAGTGCAGGGTGTTGAGATAACACTGACCTTCGCGCCGCTAGTGCCATAGGCAAGCTCATCCGGCTTCACATTTAGGACCCACCCGAGAAAACTATAATTCCATCTGATTGATCTCCTGAAGTGAGAACATCCCTTGTCCTAGCACAAACCAGGACTTGCCGGGGTGTGTTGTCGCAGATGGCCTTTCTGGCGACCATGAACGCAGATATGAATAGACGCTGTCCTGAGGATCCGCGGGCGGCAAAGAATCTTCCCTTTAGGCGGGAGAAGGGGAACAGGTGACGGATGAGCCGAGGCGGGTTCGATGTGAGCGTGTGCAATGAAGGCGGCAAGTGTGGGCGAGGGGTCAGTGGGAGCTACGCCGCTTGGTGCCGGCGAGGCAGACATCGGGACATGAGAGTGACGCATCCCGTGCATATCTCGACAAGCTCTTCGTAGGCGTAGTGACTCTCCGAGGGCAAAACGGATAATGGTGCTTGGCTGTCTTGAATTGCGGTTTAGACTGGGAGATAAGCGTTACCCCAGTTGCTTTGGAAAAGGCGGATCACTCTAAATAGGTCACTGGCAACAGGGAATCGAGTTTCTGGAGAGAGGGGAAGAGCCCTCGCTAGGTTTTCGAATTCCGATCTAGACCGACAAGGCATCGCACCTTGGTTGCTCTGCAAAAGGCGGCACGGTGCACCATTCGATGTAGCTGCAGCAGCCGTGTTGGGGCGAGTTGTTGGAACGACGGGGATGAAGGGGGTCGAAGGGGAATATGGACGGCGTTTGAAGAGGTGCCCGACAGGATAGCACGAGTATGGCGAGAGCGACAGCTTACGATCGTAATCGTGATAAGCGCAATAGGTTGCGGGGTAATTAAAGCAGGGCTTTCGCTCGCTGCAATGAACGCTAAGTGGGCGCATCAGCATTTACTTGAAGACGAAGGAGCGCCAGTTTCGCGCCAGTTTAGCGGCAAGCTCACAAAACGGCATTAATGACCGTCCGAACACTACTGGGGGTGGCTATAAGGGCTTGTCTGTAAGTCGTTCCTTGTGGTAGTTGGTGGTCAGATGTCGGATGTTGGATGTTGGCTTGGCACTCCCGGCACGCCACAACTGTGGAGATTTTTCTCCACCACATTTCGAAGAACCCCCCCCCCCCAACTCACGCCCCACCCCTCCGCTGGTTGACTACACCCTCATATCTGCACGAGCTGGAAGCCCAAGGAAAATAATGGGGAAATCACGGAGAAAATGCATCAATGATCCAACAGGAGCAGCACATCAGCCGTGAGATTTAACTTAAATCTCAGCATGGCGGACACCCAAAAGATACATCTCATTCTGATCGTGTGCGGAGGATCGGCGGGTGTGCACGTCCTAGGGATCTTCGCTGGAGCAATATGTCACTATAACGAAGGACGAACAGGAGCAACGAATAGGAGTGTTGCGCCTGGCTGACAGAACACTCAAGCAACATCCAATGCTATGCGCTGCCAGTGCTCCATATACCTTAATCTTTTTGTTTCGACAAGCGCGGACCGAAGTTATTTCAAGCCACGGACCGCGATTAAAGAAGTCTTCAATCGATAAGTTTCTGAGCGTATAGGTGGCCAAATAAACTCGCTAGTGGGTTGAAGCATTTATCTCGTCTTATAAACGTGCTCTTGCAGCCCCAACCGACTCGGAGAATGACGACATTGCTGTAAGCCATCACAAACTAGCTGGAGGTCATACCTTCACTAAATGCAAAACGAGGAGCCAGAGGTGAGCCGAGACCGTTGCGATCGTTTCTCAACTATGGCTCGTCAAATTAGTTTGCGAGTGTTCTTCCCGACGTCCGCCCCCTCTCGTGCCGTAGGTTTGCTTTGTGGTGATCGGGCGGCGGCTGCTTCCGGTTTCCACCCGGCCCGGTCTCATGTTGTCGACTACTTATACTCGTTGGTCGTGCTGGCTTTGGGTACCACATCAAACCAGCGTGGACCTCATGAAGCCCTCTTCCCTCCTCGCTCTTGCAACAGCTCTGTTTGCGGCAGTAACACGAGCCTACACCAACCCTGTAGCGTTTTACGATCTCGCTGACCTTGACGTGCGCAATGTCAATGGGGTAGGTTATATTCCACTGGTTGGCATCACCTGTAATCCACTGATAAAGACTTTGCTAGACATATTACTATTCGGCTAGCACCATGCACTACTCCCCAGGCGCCCCTATTCTGCGAAGCTACGACCTCGTCAACTGGGATATTATAGGCCATTCAGTCCCAACTCTCAACTGGGGCAACAAATACAGTCTTATCGGCGGCCAAGCCTACGTCAAGGGCATCTATGCATCGTGGTTCAATTACAATCCGCACGATGGCCAATGGTACTGGGGTGGCTGTATCGAGTACAGCACGACATACGTTTACACGGCACCGGCTCCCCAGGGCCCGTGGACGCAACATGCGGTGTTCGCGTTCTGTCTGTACGACTCTGGCCTCCTCATCGATGACGATGGAACACCCTATGTATCCTACAAAGGATCCACCACCTCGGTCGCCACTCTGTCAAAGGATTTTACGAGCATCGTCTCAACTACTGCGGTATATACGTTGCCTTCTGCCATCTGTGAGTCAGTCTCTTTCGCTAGGTAATCGTTCTTCGCCTGACCTTTTTCCAAATAGCTACTGCAGAGGGAACTCGGATGCACAAGGTCAACGGCTATTACTACATCTTTACCGACTACCCAAACACAGAGGAGTGGGTCCTCAGGTCGACCAGCCCGACGTCAGGATACACCCTTCAGCAGCTCACTAGTTCGTCCAATGCGTCGCCTGTATCTGGAGGGACCCCGCCCATACAAGGTACCATAGTTCAGGCGAACAGTGGGCAATGGTACTACATGTCGATCACATCCACGTACCCCCTTGGGCGCATCCCGATTCTTACTCCGATGAGCTGGACTTCGGCTGGATGGCCGTCATTCCAGGTGAAATTCGCCTCCTTTCTCTCTCCATCCAATTAACCGTTATTTCTCTAGCTTGTCAACGGCGACTTCGCCGCGACCTACGCCGATACCGAGGCCATCCATCCATCCCCTCCGCTTACCGGTACTGACACCTTCGCCGGCACCTCGCTCGGCCCACGTTGGGAATGGAATCACAACCCCGATACCACCAAGTTCTCCGTCAATAATGCGCTCGTCCTCCAGACTGCAACGGTGACGGTTGACCTGTACGCGGCGCGCAACACCCTCACGCAGCGTATCCCAGGTCAGGTGTCGACGGCCACGATCAAAATGGACGTGAGCAAGATGGCTGATGGTGATCGTGCCGGTCTCGCTTTCCTCCGTGATACTTCCGGTTGGATCGGCGCATCGAAGGACACGACTGGCGTCACCACCATTCGCGTCGTCACTGGCCTTGCAATGAACGCTGACTGGTCGACGTTGTC
>WSTV01000053.1:4019-69682 GCA_019632285.1 Tulasnella sp. 332
ACACATGCTGAAGCAGTTATACTTAGAACCTTTGCGCAACTCCAACGAATCACGAATGAGGATATGTCCGTGATCCTACGAACACGGCGTGATAGCTCAGGCATGAGCGAATATGACATGCTGCGGAGGAGCTCCGGGACGGTCCCTTTCCATGGAGGGCGAATACGGGGGAGGCGCAGCTTGAGTGTGCATACAGCGGCCATCCGGCCATCCCGTACTGGCGGTCGTGAAGGACGAAAGAGAGAAGTAGGAAGGCGGCGTGGCGTGAGTGGGAGGATAGTTCACAGAGCCGTAATAGGTTTGGTTTCCTGGTGCGGGAAGAGGACTGCGGCCACGGTTTGAGGATTGTCGTATGCGCCATGCGACGAACCATACTGCAACAATCCATGAAGCATCCCCCCATGTCGGGGGTCTACCGAGCGTGGTCCAGACCCACCATGGCATGACAACCTTAGTGTACTCCAGGCCTGCGAAAGTCATGCCCTTGATCTCCTCTCCTGCCCCTTGCCCACTTTCGGCCACTCGCATTGTGAGCACGTGTGATCGCGACACGTCGATATCCTCCATAGACCAAAGCAGGACCGGTTCGCGTTCAAAGTCGGGGTCGACGGTCATGTACGCGTGCTCTACGTCCACAGGATAGCACTTGCCATCAAGGCAGATCTCCTGTTTCACGTGGGTTGCGTGTATGAGATACGGCTGAGGCGCTCCATAGACGCGCATTGAATATCCTTTAATACGGTAGGACCCATGAGCTAACTTGCAAGACGAGACATTCGTTTCAGGATAGAAAACGCTTACCGGTGAAAGTGAAGTTCCATGTACGGAGTTGGGGTTCTGGGCCATGGTCCTGTTGGAATGAGACCAGTGGAAGGCCATCATTAGCCAAGGCCACTCTCACGTGCTCTATACTCGGAAGATAAGATGAAATTAGAGCTCACAGTTGAAGTGTGCATGAATAAACGTTGTCGTCCGCCAGGCGCGGAATAAAACTGTACATCCCATGGGGAGTACGGGTGCAAAGGATCGCTGTCTGCGCGATCTTGGCGTGGACCATATCTGATCGAGGTGGAGATTGGGTTTACTTTAGTGTTGTAGTACTGTGCGCCGGCGATGGGATGCGCCCACGACCTATGGTAAAAAAAAAATTCAATAAGCCCGAAAATAGGCTCCAGAAACGTATATAAGAAATGGCTTACGATCGTTTCTTGACCTCACTGACCACAAATCGATCAAGGGTCATATGTCTGACATGCCCGACCGGAGAGTGATTGTCTAGGAGGCGTAGCTCGGCGTGCCGTAGAGAAGTAGAGGGGTATCCCTCATACGACCATAGAAGCACAGGTTCGTGAACATTTTCAGGGTCAACATTCAGATAAGCCTGGTGTGCATCGATGACTTCGCACGAATTTTCAATACAGATCGATTGGTGAGCAAGTTCGATATCTTTGTCACCGCCGATGCGATCGACCTGGGCCTTGGATGCGCCGTAGACATATAGCGCGACCCCTGAAATGGGACACAAGTATCAGCATTCCATCAAAGTGAGGATGGATAAAGGAGGTCGATCGATCACCTTGGAACGTGAATGAGATGCTCCGATTGTTCGCGCCGTATGCGTCATCCTCCAAAGTCGACGTGTGGTGGAACGATTGGTTGTGCCCTGACGGAAAGGCCACGACTTCTTTCGCCCAAGGATTATACCGGTTGCAGCCAAATAGAACAGGTTGACAAGCCGTGCTTGGAGAGTACGAGATCCAAGGATTCGTGTCGTAGTATGTCGTTTGAACAATATCTTCTTCTTCATGTGTCTTATAACTAGGCCTGTGTCCAAGAATAGCTGATCGGGTGCAACATCGTGGGACAGGGCAGTTGAGAACTCACGGAAGCCTTGGTGGCGACTCCTTGACAACCATGTGATGGATGGTCATTATACTTCTCGGTTCTTGACCCGATGATGCATCCAAGAGTCGAACCTCAAGACGATGATCTGCCCTATCAGGAAGGTTTCCGTATGACCAAAGCAATATGGGCGCGTCGCGCTCCGACTCGTCTAGAGCGTCGTATAGCTCTTGGGTGTTGATCTCTTGACAAGAACCTAGGATGCATAACTCCTGCTTTCCTGGAACTAGTCCGAGCCTTTCAACCTCTTGATACGGCGCCCCATAGACTTGAAGACCGGTGCCTATTGGTATCCGAAAGTTGGTCTGATTAATCAGGGAGACATAATAGACGTGTTTCGAGCAGAGCCCGTAAACCGTGAAATAAGCGAAGCAGCGCTAGGTACATTATTTCTCACCCTTGAATCCATAGGAGAAACCCCGGACCTGGTCAGTGGACTCTGGTTGATTCCCCCAACTGCTCGTGCGATGATAGGTATGAAGCGTTCCGTTCCCATCGGCGTAGGTCTCCAGATTCCAAGGATCATAGCGTTGCCCACACCCACCAAAAATGGGGACTTCAGGGCAGGATGATTCGGGTTTGAGCATGACTTGGCCATTGGTGCTGTGGATGGTGGAGGGGAGTATAGCGGACGCAGATGCGTAGGAAGTACGGAGACACAGAAGAGTAAGAGAGTACATTAGTGAGCGCTTGTCCATATCGGAAATCCCAGTTAGGAGCATGTTGCGTTTGAAAGCAAGTTCGGGTTGGTCCCTGTAGCGGTGGAGGGAAGCAAAAGCCGTGAGCAAACGAACCTTGATATTACCTAAGCCGTACACATTCTATCGCATTACCACAAGCTCACCTTTGGATCGCGACGCATCGTAAGTTGTAGCAGACGGGGCTATGAAATATTTCAAGTTGAATGCTAGAGGCTTTTGGATATTCATAAATCAAACAGTTAGAGTGTTGGTTCAAGAGTGCGATGCTAAGCCCAGCAAAACCCCCCAGTCGACCCTTTGGAATCAATTCCAGAGGAACGCCTCACCACGCGCTGTAATTGCCTCAGCCCATCCCCCTCTCTCCACATCTTCGAGAACAGTAGTCCACTAATTTGCCACGACTCCCCCAGGACGCGACCCTACACCCCCCAGCATACTCACTCTCCTCAATGCCTTCTCTCTCCGGGTGTTCGAACAATCTGGCGCTTCTGTTGTTTTTTAACGTCGAGAGATGCTAATAACACAGCTTTAATTTTGTCTAATTGATTCCAGTCCAGCTAGCTGAACGTCTCTCCAGAGCGTTCTTTCTGATCATACTTTATGGCCTGCCCTTCCTGGACCGTCTATGGACTTGGATCCAATGCTAGTGCAACCTTGGGTTGCATGCTGCGACTGGGCCTGGTGTCATGAACAAGTCACCGCTATTACTTGTCACCAATGTATGACCCGAGTTGGATGTGCGGTACTGCATCAGGCCGCCGCCAGTCGATCCTCATGTTCTTTGCACATTTCTCTCATAACCACCACGGTCTCACTTTTATGAAATCTCACTGAATCCGGCTGCGTGACAGCTTGGTGAGCATCACACCCTATTACCAATTCGTGTGCATCAACTTAAGTCATCTTAGCATATTGGTCGTGCAGCCTTGAAGAGGAATTTCTCATCCATACATACAAGGCTTTTTCGGAACGTGGACGGCTTGTTGTCGCCGGAATGACAAGGTTTTTACGCTCTTCACCGCCCCTACCGATCACACTTATCTCTAAATGCAGAAAACCTCCATACACCACCTAGCCATCAAAATCCGCCCAATCAAAGACAGGATAAACCAACGACCCTGAATGCGGTGGGCCCATGTTCGGGTTCAGCCTCGATAACATGGCGTTCGATCAAAAGCCGATCAGAGAGGACAATCCCAGTACAGCACCAACCGATCCAGTGACGATCTACTCATGCTCGGAGGAGGAGGAGCGTGAGACTCCAGAGGTCCCGCTACAAAGAGTCTTCAATGGACCGCGGCGGGTCCTTCTAGAAACAGTAGCTTCGACTCCCTGGTCGGAGCTGGATGTGAGGGGGCTTCTAAACCAGATGAACTTCAATCTCGATACATCTTACGTGCTCGACCTAGACGCCAGTCCCTCTTGGAGACTTGTCTCCGTGATGACTGGGATTTTGGAGTCGCCTATTCGCTTCTCCAGACACGCTGGCATCCGAAGCATCCCATACTGGGATCGCTCGACGCGATTAAAAAAACATCCGCGAATGCCGCGATACCGATAAAATCGCCAACCAGAATGCAGTACAGGGCGACTTTTTCTGTCAGCAGATACATGCGCCCTGGCCGAATATGGACCTGTGGAGTAACCGGGTTGTTCCGACATGGATGATATCCACTGATCCCTGGGATAGATACAATCCCACTGGGTGGAACTCTTCATCGGGTCCCGATCGCCTCGCGGTGTCTCATGTATTGTCGAAGAAGGACAAGCGGCAAGGCGTCATGACTTCGATCAACGGTTTTTGAATGACCCACTCTCATCCCCAGCGACACTGGCCTAGGGCGCGCTTTCGTACCGAGCTGGTTCATCATGCCTCCACGGACTTGCAGTACGCATAGCCTCACGTGCCATGTCTACGCTGGGAGGGCAAGGAAGAGAATGAAGCGGTGCGGGAGGAATAATGGAAGTTTGACGTCCGCTTCATCGGTGATTCAGTCTACCTTTCCGAATCAGTGACCTCGCCTCCGACAGGCACTGGTTAAACCGTGCGCACACACTGTAAGATACCAAACCCGATCGGCAATGTTTCACTGAGGGGATAGACGCCAGCTCTCCTGAAATGCCCTGGAAGAATGACAAGAGCATCACACACATCGAAAAATCCGTCCTCCCACTCTGCGGCAGAGTGAAAGCATTTCCGCAGAACAGCCCTTGCACACATAATCTTCTGGTGCCGTCAGCGAGCCGGTCTGCCACCTCCGAGTTCGATAAAATAAAATAGCAGGCCTGATTTACTTGAGCAATCATGAAACTTATCACGCGGTACCTGTACCGGTCTACACTGTAAGAAATGATCCTGAGAGCGCATGGGAGCAGTTTATCGAAGTCTTGGATGAGAAGAATAGGGCGGAGCTCTTGTTCGGGTTCCCCAGGCCAGGAACAGGAGCAATAGATACGCCTGCACGGTGTCCAACATGGCAGCAATTAGTCAATCCGCTGAGGCTCACAGAGTCTAGAACAAGCGGCAAGGTTTCCCATCGATAAACCTACTATGTTAAGCATAAGCACGCAAAGTGCTACATCACCAGATTCGCTTGAGCTTCATGCCGAAGGTAGCAGCGAAGGTGAGGTGACCATTGAGAGCACAGAAGGACAGAGGATCGTCTTTCAAGCGGTGATAGATCACGATGATTCAATCCCAGATGGGGATCATACTGTCGCGATTTTACCGCGGACGGCGCGAGTGAGGCTTCCGAGGGCATTAGCAAAGGCATTGAAGGACGACGCTGATATAGAGGATGAGGTAGACAAGGAGGCCGAAAACGGCGGCTAATCGTACATTCGGTGTGCTGTAGGACCAATCACAGTGTCGGGCGTATTCAAGAAATCACGGTCACGAATATCCGGAACAAGAGAGAATGGCGTCAAATCTCGAAGAATTCTGGGGAGATTCAGTTGGTCTGATTCTTGGTTAGTGTAGGAAATGTGCTGTGAAGAATCTGTTCCCCACAGTTTGCTGACCTGCACCCCCCTCCAGGTATACTGGAAGTTGCGGTTGCCAAGGACGGCAGCGGACTTCAAAAGCATGTTTATGGAGCACCTCGACCGTACCTCGAGCATCAGACCCATTCCAAGCAAGAAATCTGTCTCGACAGTAGCTGCTACTCCTTGGACGTTGAACACGCGTACACAACAGTAGACTCCAACCTCGAACACCAGCCAGTTTTGCTTTAGTCTATGGAAGACATCGACTGCATATGACTGAAAGTAGGGAAGACGCGGAAGGGGAGATCAAGGGGATGGCGTTTGCCGGTCTTAAGAACACCAAGGTCGCCTTACCATCGTGGATTTGGGTCGTGTTCGGTGGGTGAGTCGTATCCTCCCCCATCGGAATCGGAGCCATCGTAATAGCAGTCGCCCTCCTCTACTTTATCACATGGCTCGAGCGTCAGTCTTCACTCGATGGCTGCAGTCCTCTGATCGCGCCAAGTGACCAATCCAATCACGGTTCTGTTGGCAATGATCCAAACCACCACGACACTCCTTCCTTTTTCTCCTCATTGTTGTCTACTTTCTTAGGTATGGGGCGATCGGATGGTCACTGTACACCCACCAAAGCCGCGCCTCCCCCCTACTCGCCTTCGATGGAAAGAAACTGTCTTGAGTCGTCTGTAGTCTCTGCACCGCATCTCAGGCGACCTAATTCCCGAGCCACCGATTGGGAGGACACCATCCAGGAGATTGTCAGAAGATCGCAAGGTGTTTCCAGGCGTGGGTTGAGATGATTTAGCTCTTATTGTCCCATTTTGTTCCTTTCCCACCCGTGCCCTCAATTGTGCTTCATCCCGGTGTCAAGTGTGCGCGTGAATTGGCACTGTTGAAGGGCACTGACTTTGCACAGGTATTGTAACCTAAGCGCCCGGTCATGCGCATGGCATGAAAATGCATACCATCCCTACTCTGCGTTTCGCTCGCTGCTCCCATAAATACCAAGCCTCCACGTGCCGCATCCAACCCTACTCGTGCTTGAACATGTAGTCTCGACCCTCGATCTCACGCCATTCGGAAAACCGTGCCTTATTACCAAACGCCAAGTTCTTTTCCACCTTCCATATCCGCTGTCAATGCTCCGTTTGCGCCGTTATTTCAGGCATCGGCTCTCCAGCCTCGTGTACTTCCTTATCTTTGTTTGGCTCTTGAGTTATGCAACAATATCTGGGCGACTTGGCTGGCGGACGTCAACCATTTCAGAGGACTCGAATGAGGATGCGGATGCGCTGTCCAAGGCATGGCACGTTGGTGTGGACGGCAAGTTAGTCGTACCCTTGGACGCTGGAGGGAACCATGTCGAATTGTATGCCAATGAGACCGCCCTTATAAGGCATCCGCTGCACCATCTGATAATGGATGCGGAGCGGCGATGGAACGACATGATCGGGAGGTCAGTGTGGCTTTTATCACTTGCGCATCCAGGGTTTTGATCTTTTCCTTCCTCTTAAGGCAGAGTAAAACTCTCGAAGAGGCCGTAGAAGGGTACGAGCGACGGTACCACCGTTTGCCGCCTAAAGGGTTTGGCCAATGGTACGGGTTCAACCCTCTCACACTTGCGTGAATTCGATTGGCCCGCCGCCAGCCTGGCCTATATCGAACTCACACTGAGCTGGTTCGAGGCCGGGGCTGTTTTCTCCAACCAGACTTGGGTCACGGACTTCTCTGTGGATGCGTCTACCTAACTGAGCAAAACTATCTATTTTATTCCAGGTACAATTTTGCCGTCGCAAGAGGGGTGATTTTGATCGACGAGGTATGTGAATATTGTCGGTATGCTATGTTCTTCCTGCCGAAAATACCCGACCCTTATTGTATTGCGCTCAAACACGCCATCCAGTACGACCAGATTGATCGAGATATCACCCCCTTCCTAGCTCTATCACCCACGGCGGCTCAGAAGTCTCGCGACGCTCTATCGGAGGAAGATTCTCGATGGTTCTTGAAAGCCACGGTCACTGATGGGCTGACGGAGATCTGGGCCAAAGAAGACGTCGGACGCGGCGTCCACCGCTTGATGAACTCGTTCGAAGAGCTCCTTCCGAACATGACATGGTACACGCATCTTCACGACATGGGCCCCTACACGATCGATCAAGCCCTACGGGACGAAGCGAAGAGAGCGTTAGCAGAGGGAACCTGTACGTATATTTCGCTTTTCTTTCCGGTGATTGAACTATCATTTATCTTACGCTGACACTCCATTTCTTTCGTTCGGATTTGCTTTCGGCAGATATGACCCCTCAACAAATCAAACGGTTCGAAAATCCACACAGGAATTCCAGGAAAGGGGTGTTGAAAGGGTGCCGAGAAGATGCGCCTTCGCTCCTGAAGGACATCGACATGAACCCGAAACCATTCTCAACGCCTCGAACCCAGACATCTTGTAAGTCCTTTTGCGCCCAGAACGTAGGCTTAGCTGGTTCACTCAACCAAACCATCTCGTTTTGCTCAATTATGCAGTCGAGTTTATCCATGACCTTATTACGACAATGGACGTCTGTCATAACCACGCGCTCTTCGAGAACCAATGCCTCTTCTCCGGCGTCCACCCTCGGGACGCCCGACTCCGTCCACTCTTCGTTTCGAGCAAGACCCTCCACGGCGGTGGGATCATCGCTCCTTCAGAGTACGGGTTCGATGAATCCGATGGCGACACCGTCGCACCATGGGATACGCGCTCACCAAAAGTCTTCTGGCGTGGATCGAACACGGGAAACTGTTTTCCCGAGCATCTGCGAAACAGTCCACGCGTCCGACTTCACCTTTTTGCTCAAAATCATCCTCACTTGTTGGGGTTATCGGACAATGACGACGACGACGATGAAGACGTCATGGTGAAGCTCCTGAACGAGGATTATGACGAGGATAGAGGCGACTCAGGCTCATTGCGCGTGGCTAAAGTCGGTTTGAGGGAGTTCAACGCCAAGTTCATGGATGTGGGCATGGTCGGGCCCGCGATACAATGCGGGAACGACGAGAAGTGCGCCAAGTTTGAGAAGGAGGTTGGGCTATTGCGGAGAGTGGACGGCAGAGGGCAAGGGAACAAGTTCACCATCGACGTCGGCAAGTCCATTCCTTCTAGGTTTTGTAAAGTATTCTCCCCTGAGGCTCATCATGGAACCTCGCTTCACTGGGACGTAGATGGGAATGGCTGGTCAGGACGTTTCCGTTCGCTCCTCGCCTCTGGCAGCGTCGTGTTCAAGTTCACAAACTTCCCAGACTGGAATACGGATCGCATGATGCCTTACTATCATTATATTGTCGGTCTTCTTTCTGTTGTAAAATAGACGTGCCTCTGACTTTCCCCTTTCCACATTCCAGCCGATCCAGCACGATTTCTCCGACTTGTACAATAACGTTGCCTTCTTCACTGGGATGCCGAATGGGAGAGGCGCGCATGACGCCACGGCCAAGATGATTGGCTCAAACGCAGTGCAGTATGTGCGCAACCACTGGCGATGGGAAGATATGGAGGTATATGTAAGTTACAGATCCATTACTCTCTCTCGTCGTTGAGGACAACAGCAGTTGAATGGGATGACTGTTTTCTTTCTTACAAGGTCTATCGGCTAATGTTGGAGTATGCACGAGTGATGAGCTCGGATAGGGATGTCATGTCATATCACCTAAGATCATGACAATTATAACCAGTGTCATGTCTGTTTGTAACACTTGTCCATGCCATCATTTTGTCCTCAATGGCATCAGATCGGTGATTTGGACGATGGCTGTTGTTTCGTAACCTAGTTTTCTTTTCCTAGGTTCCCAAAGGGATAAAGTCTATCCAGCAACCCCCGGTCTTATCTTTGGGCGACAGGGAAACATAGATTGAACTCAAGATTGGAAATTTGCAAGCCCCCCTTTGCAGGATTTTGCCGATGGACTTTACTAACAGGTGAACCTTTTCACCACAAAGTGCCTCACTGCTCCCCCTCCTCAAAAAGCTACAAACTTGGGAATCCAAACATAGCTAGCTTTGTATGTTATGAAGTATTACCTTCACCTATTTTACATGCATTAAAAGAACCAAAAATTGAAATCAAGCCGGAAAAAAATATGTTCAATATCCAACATATTTTTTAAAACAAGATCAGGAGATCCATGATCAAGAATATGCAAGGAAAGAACATTTTGCTGACATCATGTGCCATTGAACTGGAGGAACGTCTGCATGAGGTCAGTTTTGATGAAGTATTCCTTTCCCTCCTCTTTCTTCCGCTTCCCGGGGCTTGACGGCCCTCGGGAACGCTTAGGACCCGGCAGGGAACTCTGGGGATTCAAGTTATGATCCCAATGAATAACTACCAGTCACCAATATTCTATCTAGCTCGGCAAGACCTGTTTCACGCCATCCATCTTGGAGGCCAATCGTTCGGGTTGCATGATTCGCTGGAGACAGAGCTCGGCAATGGTAGGGCCATGAGCTAAAATCCCCTTATCGTGGAAGCCCCTCGGCTGATGTCTTTTCGGTTTGTGTTCACTCATGCTACGGAAGTAGCTATCATTTTTTAAAAAAAAAAAAAAAAAAGCAAGCCAGAGTTCCCGGAATTAGTCTCATATTCCATCGCTGGCGCACTGCAGACCATTATAAGGCGTTTTGACACTCACTGGTCGTTCCAAACTCCATAATGCTCTATGCCCACATCACGCGCAGGTACTTGGTAATCGGACGCGAAGCCATTCGCAAAGAAGATCTCGATGACGGTGGCGCTTGGGTTCGGTTGCATCCACAACAGCGACGTGAGCCCGTTGCCGTGGACGCCGATCAAGATCTGCGACGATAACAAACGGAGTCAACGATCATCACGCTTAAGACGTCTCAGTAATGAATGGAAAACCCCTTACCGTCGTCCGCGCTGCGAGCCAGATCTGTTCCAGTTTCGTGAACTTCTCCATCACCACAATATTCACTTCGTAACCATACTTCGACTCCAGCTCCCGCAACGCCTTGACCAAACTCTCGTGGCTTTTCGGATCGAGCGACCTCCCGCGACCTTGCCTCGAGATATAGGTGATCACGGGTCTTTCGGTTGGGGGAGGGAGCTTGCCGGCTCCAGCAAACGCTACCACGTTCCTTCGGATCGGTGTCCACCAGTGCGGGCTAGCGGGGAGTCTACACGCAACAGCCCCGATCTTGTCATCGATGCTGAAGTTCTTGGCCCGATGTGCGGTGGTTCTGCCGGTTAGAACGACGCGATCCATGATGACCGGTCTCCCCGTCAACGCGCGCTCCTCCCAATCGGACATGTATTCGAAGGTCAAGGAGGGGAAGGCTGCGCGCAGAACGATATGGTTGATCCCAGCTTTATCGTGCCAATTACGGTCGTGCGGACAGTGCGGCATGATCAGACGGGTCGGAGCGGGTAGGCTTGTCTTGCCGTCTGCCGTGATGTCCTGATCGAGAGTGCTGTATGTGCGCCAGAGGCCTAGGAAGATCTCTGCAGTACGGGTGTGAGTGTGAGTGTGCTTTGCACGATGCCAGGGATGGCCTTGAACGTCTTACCGGCAGTGAAGTGATAATAATGGCCAGAAACTGTAGGAAATCATAAGGATCATTAAAACTGTCCTTCCCAATCGTATTGTCTTGGCAACTAACATTGGGGAGGGTCGTTCGAGACGAACTACAAAGGAAATATCAGTTGTTTCAAAAACCCATCCGATGAAAAGATTCAGATCGGAGGACTTCAACTTACGGAAACTCCAGCTACACGACTAGCGTATTGTCCAAAGCGCCTGGTCGCTTCTTGGGGGTCAATTATAACCATATCGTTTTCGGTAGGTTCCTGCTTATCCACTTCGGCTTTCCCGTTCTTCATCTCGTAGCCGGACGAGATCATCTCTCGTAAGAATGGGAACGCAGTGGGGTCATCCGTGACGATGTGGAAGCTACCATTTAGCACGTAGACATTATCGAGGATCGTCCACCCTGATGGCCGATAAGCAAAGAAGAAAAGAAGAAAAAAACATTGTAAGCTCCATCGAAGTACATCTAACAGGTACGTCGGAAGTCAATGCACGGGACTCACCAGTCACATGAGCGCTTAAGGTCGTCTTTGGGATCTCCCCGTAAGACCAATCAACCCAGTTATCTGTGACTTTCGGCATGGTTTGAAGAGACCTTGAACTGCTCTTGGGAGTTTCAGACGGTGCACCGATAGCTTGAACGGCAGATGATGCCACTGTGGTAACCGGTTCGATGACCGACGGTTCTGGCACACCATTCCATAGGAGAGTGAATCGAGTGCCCGAAAAGAGGGATATACCAAAGAGTAATATAATCAAAAGGCTTAGAATGAATCGACGGCGAAACCTTGGCATCGAGGCAGCGATCAACAAAGGAAAAGGAGTGAGATGCGGTGAGGGGGGGACGAAAACAGATTTTGAGGCGACCCTGAACACCCTTTTTGACACAGGTAGCAGGCGGTTTTGAGTGTCCGTTCTGATTGCCAACCCAACTGAACGCAAAACGCGATCGAGTATAAAATCGATTGTATATAAGACTCGAGGCTATTGAATACAAGACATATTAAAGCAGAAAAAAAGGGAGCATATGGCGGTGTCTGGACGCACTCACCCGATGTTCTCCTTGCTCCAACCCCCCTCTTTAAACTATCGTAAATGGGGCGATATAATACTTGATCAAACGGGATTCGTATATATAACTCTTGCGAGTTCACGCGCCGGCAGAAAGTCAACGGTGCTGGTTCTCCAAGCACACATGTGCGTCCTACTTGGATCCTCTTAGTGCTCTTCAGTCCTAAACGCGCGTCTGCTATAGGGGTTGCTTTGAGCTGTGCTCCTGCTCGATAAAGCAGCCTGAAGGGTGGCTTAGCTAAAGCAAATCCCTGAAGCAAACAACCGCTTGCTTAGAATTGAAGAGCATTAATGGCATGCGCAAAGGCTTTCAACCGCGGGAGGAGACACAGGGGTATTACGCATAGAGAAAAGGAGAAAGCGAAAAACCACCCAACATAAAAAAACAAAGCCCTAGACAGAAATAGCAGTGATAACCCAGATGGCACCAGTCGAGCTGTTTGGGATACGCCAACCTAGCAGTTCCCAGACGGAAAATTCAGAGATCGAGGCTGAAAAGGGAAAGCGTCTCATCAGACGAGTTATGGCTCTTGCGATGAAGAGCAGTGACTCATCGCTCACATGAGTTTTGTTGTAAAAAATACGATCAGACCAGCACCAGTTCCACTGCATCCGGTTTCTCTGGCCATCGCTTTACCTGGCAGATCACAAATCAAAGATGTTAGCACGATCTAATCTGATGGATCGTTATTTGGGAGGAGTGTACAGACCACGTATCTCCCCGTGGCATGCACGACTCGCTGTAATTTCTTGGCCTTGGTGAGAATGGAGCCCGTGAGCTAAAAGTTGCAAAAATAAAAGGTAGCGCAACACTGTCAGATGGATTAAAAGATTTCTTATTTTTATTTTTATTTTTATTAAAAAAAAAAGGATGAAAGATGACTCAACAGTAGGATCATGCAAGTCACTAGGGTTCTTGACGCTCAACTCCTCCAACTCTTGACACATCTCACACACCCTCGTCAACTCTTCCGCATCGATCATATTCTCTTCCAAACAGATCCTCTTCAACGTCGCATGATGCTCCTGAACGAACCCGGGGAGGAGGATACGTCGCTCCCAGAGCGTCGTCTGACCCGAGATCGTGATCGACGTGAGTCGCGGTCCCACCAACGGCGTTGAAGTCGGGGTTTGAGGTGTGGAAGGAGGGGACGGGGATAGAAAAGCGATGATCGCTTTGGATCGCACCTCACCAGAGTAGGCGCTGAAGGACGTGATGGTTGTGCCGCATCGAATCTTGCAGTTGAGTGTGAGATGGGTGAGGTTTCGGAGGTCGGGTCGATTCTTGATCGCAGAGGCGATGTCCTATCCACATGCCCCACAGGGAGGGGGGGTTCCATCAGTAAGCCGTTCGATGCGGAGGAAAAAGTAAAATTTAAAGGGCTTACAATCTTTTGGCAGAAATGAAGGGCCAGCCACTCCAATCTGGGTACGTTCTCCAGCATGACCGCCAAGCCGGGCGCGCTGATGTCCACGCAGCAGCTGACCTCAAGATAACGAAGCCCACCGATGGAAGGCGCGACGAATATGAGGGTTCGGTCGTCTGGGAACTTATTGGGCGTCGGATCTGGGGAGAATTGACTAAAATCATCCTCAGCTTGGAGAGACGCATCCGGCGGCGGCCGTCCTTTGGCTCCCTGTATGTGTTCAAAAAAAAAAAAAGAGGTTCAGTTCTTCCAACGAGCCAGTTGGGGGTTTTTTTTTGGTGGAAAAGGCGACAAAACGCACAGTGAGCGTTAGATGTGTGAGCTGTGTCGGCAAGACGGTCAGCCAGTTTGGCATCTGGGAGAAGTGAAGCTCCAGTTCCCGCAGCTTCGGCAACGTGAGCACATCCATGTCCAACTCATCGTATGTCGCACCCTGTTTTAAAAAAATTAAAAATTAAAAAACGAAGAAGAATGTCAGGTGAGCAAACTGGATGGGTCTCGGGCGGTAAGGAAATAGTTGAGGCAAGGAGTCATCCGTGATGTCAGGACCAACGATATCCTAATTAACTTGCATTAAAATCGTCCAGGAAGTGGCCTGCTGTATCAGGAAGAATGTCCTGCATGGCCATGTAAAGGTTCAAGGAAGGGGGGGTGAAAACGATCATGAGTCGCTTGACTTGAGTTGAAGGATCTGCTGGAATCGAAACTCTCTCCTTCAGAGACGCCGTTTATGGATTAGTCCAAGTCACCTTATGGTGTGGACGTCGATATCGAAAATGACGCAGTCGATCCGCCCACATTCAGTTAGCCAGAAATTGACCAACGCCCGGTGACCCAAATCCTCGATATGCTACCTTGATTGCGGGCGGGACAACCCCCCCCCCCGGGGGGAGGGGGACCCATAATGGAGAGGATAGGAGAGAGAAAGTGATGTGCACTCACAATAAGCGTGAGTCTTGTTATCTTTGTGTGTTGAATCAAGAATCGAACAAGACGGTTATCATGATAGCCGCTGTTCTGATCACGTCTTCCTCGATGCTCGACGACCAACTCGTTGAGATTCGGTAGTATAGGAAGCTGCTCGATTGATTCTTGACCTTCCGTGATTTCTGAATCATTGAAACAAGATTATTATTATTTTTAAAGAAGAAGAAGAAGAGGAGGAGGAAAACACCGAGTCAGAGAGATGGCATTATATTTTGGAACGTCTGACGTACTGAAGTGATTCACCAACGCCGCTAGATCAGGTCGGCGGCGAAGGATCGAGAGAAGATAGTATCGTGAGGTGGCATTGTCGACGATAAGGAATTTTCCAAGAGAAATCTAATCATGATAGGTATCAGGACGACGAGGCCCGGTCGCGGAAAAAAGATTGGGCCTCAAGGCAGCGGGGCGGCACGCACGGAGACGTAACCGATCGTGGGGAAGAACAGACCGGACCAGAGCCTCTTCAAGGCGGGGATGTGCATCAACTTGCTGGTCAGACAGAGTGAGATCAGATCCGCAGGGCTCTCGACGAAGGAGATGATCTTGGTGAATATGGCCGCGGAGGCCTGTACGTGTTGTGGCATGGTGGTCAGGTCGAGGTCGCGGATGGGGACGACAGGCACCATTGAAATGTCCGCCGTCCTTGGGTTAGTGAAGAAGTGCATGGGGCTAGGGGATGATGGGATCACTGAGACTGCTGCGGCGATAGCGGCGGAGGCGTCGCCTGTGGACATGATCCCGTTGATCTCTATGGGGATCCGAGGGATCGGAACGGTGACTGTCGAGACGATCTGTGGCTCGTTCAGCGGCAGCTCCCGTAGGCGCTTCGTAGGCGGGGAATATGATGTATTAGATGTCGCCGATAGTCGTGAACCGGGCGAGTATGAGCGTTTGCCCATCAGAGTGTCGTGGGAAGGAGAATTTGCCTCAGAAGAGTAGAAAATACATTTTCGATGATGCCACGCTCGGCTGGGTGACTGTATCGCTAGAAGCCGCAAGAGCGCCGTCAAAAGTACTTTGCAAACCATTGTAACCCGTTGGGAGCAGCTTGTACTAGGATATGCTTTGCGCTACTTTCAACCGATACTCTCGTGGTACAGGGGGTTAGTCTTTGCGCGGCTAACGCCTAAGGCCTGTATCTAATTGTCATGGTCTGGGCTCTTCTAGGTCCCCGAGATTCGGGCGATGGTGAGAGGACTGCGTCCCCGTAACCCCAATACGTTGGTTCAGTGGCTTGGACTGGAACACGCTGGGTCAGGTCATGATACTGGTCTAGCAGGTGATAGATTGTCCAAGAGGCAGCAACACATTCGTTTTGACTTGATCAACGAAAAGTAGCTATATCTGCTCTTTGCACAAGCACAGGCCCAAACTCTGGGGAACCACAGGCGTCTCGAGGCCGATACGGGTCCCGGGCCACTAGAGAATATCCGTAATTCCGACGTCGCTGAGCACTTGAAGGCATATCGAGACTGAGACCTTCAAGTCAGTCGCGACTTGGTTGGTAACATCAGCCACAAAGCTGGGTTGAACGGGAGCGATGACCGCTTGGAGGGCAGCATCTAATCCCGAAAGAGCGGAACTAGAATGCAAGGCATGTAAATATGAGCCATCGTTGATGACCATGAAAGTAAACTCAGAGAAAACGCACATAACCAAGGCAATTTCGGCTTGAACACCCCCGGTCGACTGGAGGCCGATAGCAACGAGCGGGGCCAGATAGTTGTAGATTTCCTGTGAAAAGGTGGTGATGAGAAGAGGTATGATCCGAGACTGCTTTGCGCTGTCTGCTCACCACAATGATGTTGGCATAAATCTGGACAACACCTTGCTCGTAGGTGTAAACACCAAGGAGTGCCGCAAGCGTAAGGTTGGCATCAGCCTGAACTCCAGTTTCGGCATCGGTGAGGTCTTTTACGACTGCTGCGAACGTGGTCTGGAAGACGGTGAGGATCTGTGCCTTGACAGCGACCTCTACCTCGGGTTTTTTCAAAAAATAATAATAATCAAAATCAGTACGTCTGAAGCGAAGGCATCATAATTTGGGATTGATGCTCACGGATATTAGCAGCAATGACAGCAACAGCAGTCTCGCAAGTGCTGAGCGTATCAGGGATAGGCGTGTAGACGGTCTGGCGGACTTGGAGGTCAGTGACAGCCTTCTCGACGGGGTGAGCGAGAGAGGACGCTCCAAAGGAGAGCGCGGCGACGATGGAGATGAAGCGAGAGAAAAGCATGATAGCAGGTGTGGATATATGTGGGATTTGATAGAGGAGAAGATGTGCTGTAGGACTAGTTGGAGCTGGAAGCGATGAGATGTTCACTGCTGAAGATTGAAGGGCACCAGGACTAGAGTCCTTTTATAGACCACCAGAACAGATTAATTCCGTCAAAGGTACCAGGAGAATATTTGTTTGAAAGGCACTGAGGCCATCGTTGAACCCATTAGCCGTGCATCGACGCTGCAGAGCAGTCGACTGCAAACGATCGGCCCCGCTCGGTCCCGTTCTCATTTGGTACGGAGCAAGGAATCGATCAGATCATATTCAGGTGATCAAGAGGTACCGACAGAATTCTCCATATGGGAAGTAGAGGGCCGAAATCCAGCGATGCAAGCCACAACTCGCACCCGCATGTAGCATTCGCCAGAAGCGGCGCCCAGGACCAGAACACAGATACACAGATATGTGACGCTCAATGTACTTGTTGGGCGTCGAAATAGGAGAATAGGCCATCATTGAGCGATCTGTTGTTGGGTACAAGCATTTTCGACAAGGAAACATAAACAGCTCGGTTCCGCAGGATGGTCGTCCTGATTGGCAGATGGAAATAGCGAGCAGTTGCGCATAATATAATGCTCCGCTGATCCCAAGAGCTTGACAAGATTCGCCATCTGGAAAGGGCAAACGCGCAAGCCACCTTCGACAACCCACGCACGACGAGTTTCCCAAAGCTATTTCGAGCCCCAGAATTCGACCATCTGACAATCCCAATCGACCGGATTCATCGACGAGGTACAAGAACACAGACGCGAGTTCTTGAGAGATCGGACCACCCCGCATCGCGATGTGCCGGTGAAGCGAACAGGACAGAGCAGTTGCCCATCGCACGAAAAGAAGCGACCATGGAGTGACACATGAGGCTTGATTTTGACCATATATATTCCGAAACAAGGATGATGCGCCGAATAAGCCGTGCATATGTGCGCGTAGAGCTGCACTGGTGCTTCTGCGGGACTGACCACGATCAAGAGTGGCAAGCACATTTATGGAGCGCTTCTCTGCCGGAACTGTAACTTACCCCCGAATCAGTAAGCTTACATGGGTGGGATCTGGTCAGGTACAGTGGTCAGAGGCCTTTGACAAGCATGTGTGTCTGACAAGGAAATGGCAAAGGTCCTAGTTCGTGTGATAGGAGCCTCAAAACAGATGGCAGACATATTTGAATATTCGAAGGATGTGGGGAGTCATTTGTGATACACCGGCATCCTCCTTGAAAAGGAACAAGATGGTAGGACAAGATAATAAATACTGTAGAGGTTCCAAACAGAAGTGTCTATAAGGAAGAAAGTGACAGGAAAGAAAGAAGAAAAAAAATTTACAAGAGAAAAAGAGTTTTGATGATACACCTCACAATCAAGGCGACGGATCTCCCAGTACCCCCGAATCGGCTCGCATGCGAGCCCCGGGAGGGAGACGCGGGCTGACATCACGATCGTTCATCGCGAGCTGATCGTTCCGATGATTCTCGTATGCGGGAGGTATAGTGCACGTCGTGGTCCCATCCTCCGTCCCAAGGAACCTCACGCTCGTGCCTTGATTGAGGTTCTGCTGATAGCGGAGGAACTCTTGCTGCACGACGCGCACTGATGATTGCGCCGATACAGTTTGATCCCCCGGCGACTGGTCCGGCTCCTCTACGACCTGCTCCGCTGCTCCTCCCGGCGTCCAGCCGTGCTCGAGTGGCACACTCCTCCGTGTATCGTTCGAAATCAACGTCGGCGTCCGTGCCTGAACCCGTGCACCCATGACATCCAAGGTCTCTCGGTGGTGGTTGAGGTGATCCCCTTCCTCGTTCGAGTAAGCTGTCTCCACACTCTGAACCGTGGCCATGGTGGACTGGCGTAGCCTTGCGCGTGCAGCGGTTCTTGAGCCATCGGCGACCTGCGGAAGGGACGCACCCGCTGCTCCACTCGTTGGCGATGCCGACAACATCTCGCTCATCCTCTTCTGTGGTGAGGGTGAGCCACTGGAAGAACCCGGCGGCGAGTCTGCCCAGAGGTTTCGACGCTGCGACAACACTGGTGAGTCGTGCAGGATCTGAGCCCCCACGATTCCGGACATCTGAGGGGAGTACAGCAGGGTTGACATTTGTGTACTGACTTGAACCGTACGCGCCTGGACGATCTCAGCCATCGGAGTCGTCTGTCCAAGGTCCGAAGCTGATATGCCCGTCGTCGCATACGAGAACGTCGAAGTTTGTGATGGTCGATGGGCCGCGTTTGGTTGTGCGACTCCAAGGGCGATATCTGACTCTCCGGGTTGGATCTCGAGCGATCGTGGGTCAGGATAGAGGTGTTGTTGGTGCTCATCAGTCAACGGGATCCATCGTCCGCCATCATCGCCACCTAGCCCAAGGCTATGTCGTTGCGATGATCTCTGTATTTGAGATATTTCTGGCTGGATCGAAGCACGTATTCTGGATGTCGTCGAAGCCCGCGGCCCCACGCCTAGCCACGCGGATAGTCTAGACGATCCGACCGATTGAGGGAACGTCGACTGAACCCTGGTCCGCACCGCACGCGCGAACCCGCCTATTCCCATTTCGAGCATAGAGCTCCTCCTCACATTGCCAACCCCTTGTTCTAGGTCCTGATGGCTTCCCTGACGCGCCGCATTTGACGCGCCATTCGAGATCGCATGTGTGGGTGTATCAGTCGCATCGTCCGTGTTCGTCCGCATGCTGAGGGCCGTCATCAACTGACCAGGACTGGGTATATCGAGCGCGCTGAACCTCATATGCAACACAGGCGCTGGTGAACCGTCCTCATTCTTCGCCATGGGGAATTGAACCGTAACACGATCGCCAGGCCGATTCCACCCCCTATCCCTCAGCTTCCTGCCTTCTGCCAAGTCCTCTGGCGCGAATGGCGTGAATCCTGGCTTCACTTTCATCGGCTTATGCCTCTCACCGTCATCCGAGGTGGGTGACTTGCGCGATGAAAAGTTGGCGAAGAAGTTGGAGGATAATCTTTTGGGTAGAGGTGGGCGCGGACTCGACACTATCGAGTCTGGTTGTCCAAGCGGCGATGGACCGGGAGCACGGGGGCTGGAGGTGGGGATGTGTTCTATGGCGTCACTGAGACCAAATGATATGGGCCGAACGTTGATGTTGTTGTCGTAGGATTGTGAATGTACGACTAAAGGATTTGGTTGTGGATGAGCCAGAGTCCGAGTCGGCACTGGGTCCTTTGGATATAGCACGAAGCCCTATAATTTGGTGGGCACATGATCAGCTCATGCAGATTTCTCACAATATGAAGGTTCTTACTTGCTGGAGACCAGTTCTGAGCAGCAAAAAAGCATTGGTAGGTCAGTATCATGTGCTGCTTGATCAGCCCGTTACTAAGGCTCACCCTTGCACAAATCCGAGGAGAAGGGCACCCCTTGAAGTCTGCCTGACAACTCTCCTGGCCAAGATCAACCAGAATAGGAACCCGCCACCAGCGACCATTCCCAGACCCATCAAGTTCTCGATACCTCCCAGTATCAGCCCTAGTCCCACGCATCTCATTCCAGGAATCACTCCACCACCTACACCCCGTGCCTTGGCTTGGAAAATGTAGAAGAAGCAAGACCCTCCCACGATGATCTGGAAGAGCGCCAGTAGGATGCCAGAAAGGTCGCCGAGGAGACTAGGCGCGAACTGCGCGGAGAAATTCGCATACGAGTCACTGATGGTCATGGGAGTTGTCGTGGATTGGACTTGAACATAGCATGTGAGTGAGGGCAGCATCGGACGAAGCGATACATGTCCACTCACGATATGTAATTCCCACCAGTCCCGATATCACGTTCAAAATCAAAACAAGAGGGAATATGAGAATGAGCCCGTATACGGTCGGCCGGCGAATTTCGTATCGATACGTTAGTGGGAGTATATCGCCATGGGCGAGAAGCAAAATAGCCGACATGAATGCGAAAAGGGGGAATATGGTCAAGATGCCTATCAATTCAAATTCAATTGAAAATTGGAGATTAGAAGAGATGCGGAATGAGAATGAAGGAGCAAGAGGAAACTCGCCGACAGCTTCATCATATGAATCGAATGAACTCAGTTGTAAGCCTTGACCGCTGTTCTGTCGCAGAAGAAAATCGAATAGACAAAGGAACCAATAAATAATGATCTCAAGGACCAATGCCCAATGCATCCTAAGTGACGGAGCAAAGGTTAGCGTGAAGGGGTGCATCGCGCAATTTATGCATGTGTCTGGGTAACTCACTGCCGCATGTGTCTCCAGTTCACGCTGAGGAACTTGGCGGCGAAGGCGAGATCGATTGTTGAGACGATGATGAGGATAACATTCTCCCAATGAGAAAGGTTGGTACACCGGAGGTTGCTGACCACGGAGAAGCATGTCGAAGAGGATGACATTTATTGCAGTTGCAATTCTAACTGCATCTCGGACGCTGCCGGGGATAGATGGGATGATATGAACGCGACTATACGTGTTCGGTGCAACGTCTTTCTGGATTGAAGGTTTCTGGAGTTGTCGGCGAGTTGTAGCGTTTGGCGGGTGATTTGGGGGTAGCGTGAGTTGCTTGCTTGGCGGTTAGGGAGAGCGAGCGATAGAAGAGCGAGTGGACAGGCAGCACCAGGCCAGCACTAGCACGAGTTAAACGAGTGTCTGGACCGAACAAGGACAGGCAATGCGGTGGTCGCGCTAATAATGCAAGGTGGGGAGTATGTAGAAGAAACAATGATACAAGCCATCGGCATGCATGGCCGTGAATGTCACCATATCTACTTTGGGGGCCACTTCCTCCGGCATTCCCAGAGACTGCGCAGTGTGTGTGACAGCCCTCCCCATTGTCAGGGACACACTTAGGGAATCAAGTTGTAATTGCTCCGTCAGATTGTCACGTAAAGGCCAATTCAGATCCCATTCTATGTCGGTAGCAATTCGGCTTTGTATAAGCGACAATGAGAGAAACAACTCAGAAACGAAGGTAATGGTGAAGCAACGAGTGATAAATATGAAGGGTCCTCTGATCAGAAGTTCTCTGGGGAAGCAGAAGGTGAGAGTCAGTGCTAGGACAACCAACTGAGACAGGAGTATTGCAACGCACCCTTTCCGAAGTGGAATTTGGTGCCTTTAGGCGATGTATACTTGTTGGACATCTCCTTCAGTCTAAGGAGGGAAGATTTGACCGTAACATATTAGCCTTGTGCTGCAAGCAAGTCCTTCGCCTACACATTTTAAGAAGAAAGCATGAGAACATACTGTTTCGAAAGGACAGGTGGACCACAGAAGAAGACGCCCACATCAGTATCCACGTGCTTCTCGGCAATCTACAATATTCCAGCCCAAAGCGAACAGTCAGCCTCATGTAATACGACAACAACCCAAGGGAAAGGATATACGCACTCCAGTAAAGACGCGATCCCAATTTGGCCGGCCAAAGTGTGTTGGGGCCCTCAATGAAGTGATCGCATCCCTATCCGCACCGACGTCTTGCACCAATATATTGTTCATCTCGTCGTCCTTCAGCTTGGCAGTCAAGTGGATCGAGATCTCGATCCGGCCCTCGGCGTCCTGCTCCTCGATCGCGTGTAACAGGCTGTGGAACCACTCCGCGGTGCCAAAGTCTCGAATGACCCAGACGAAATAGACCTTGGAGAGCCGCGTGGGGGCGCCCACGGTGAAATGGTTCATCCGGTACCAAATGGATTTTAAAATGCTCGCGAATGGGGTCACGCCGATACCGGCTCCGACTAGAAGGACAGTTTCATACTGTGGAGGGGAAGGGAGGGGTTAGACTTATGGGGCGAGTCCTTCTGACGATGGGAAGCATTTCGCCAACTCACGTTCAAGAAGTCTTCGCTCGCACTGCCAAATGGTCCATCCACCATCACTCTTGGCAAGACGCGATTCAAAGGAGGGTTTGCGGCAGTTCCAATAACCTTCGGTCCATCAATAGCCAAGTCACCCTTCTTCGGCTTCTCATCAAAGTTACAACCAAGGGATTTTGCGAGGGCCGAAGTAAAGTCGCCGACGATGCGGATGTGCACTGAGATGTAGTCCTCTTCGGGCGCGGATGTCAATGTGAATGGATGCCATTGGAAGTAGGAGATCTCCGGGCAGGAAAGGAAGATGTATTGGCCGGCGCGTGTCTTGCAGTGCTCTTTCTTGATCTGTATTTCCATGACCTGCGAAAATGCGAGTGAGCGAGATAAAATATGAAAAGGGACAAGTAATGCACATACTTTGCTCGGATGTTGAATGACCTTGTTGATGTAGGTCCTGTGGCGACTTCTGATCTCACGCAAGATTCTCTCGTAGATCCAGATGCAGCCACCAAAAAGCCAATAGCGCCAGAACACTCCGATGTTGTTGAACGAGCACTGCGGGCCAGATCCTGGGTTGGGCTCTGAAAGCGACAGACACGTTCAGTTTAGCATTGTGTGTGGGAGGGGATCGAGTCGAGAAAACTCACTAATCATGCAGAACATGCCATGCAGCTGCCAAAGCACGAAGAAGGGAATGAACAAGTGGTGCGAGTACCAAAAGCGTTCAAAGTTCTTTCTCTTCCGCTTTTCCACTGCAAACCACACCATGATCCCAAGGATTAAAGTCATAACCCAACCTGTCGCGCCCGGACCAGTGATGAAGTTCGTCTCGATGAACACTTTGATGCGGTCCCCCGTGTTCGTGCCCGTGGCGATGGCCAATCGAGCAAAGTTGTACATGTGAGCGACGATGTGGACGATAGTAAAGAAGACGATCGACCAAGCAGTGGCTTTGTGGAACGTGATGTTTTTGTCGAATGGAATGAAGTCATTGAGAGGGGTTTGCCGGAGAAATGAGACGAAGTTCCTGCAGACTGAAGAAAGAAAGGGGAAAAAAAAAAAGTTAGCAACCAGCTCATGGATGCTAACTTGTCGGTCACTGGAGGTCGATATACCTGGTAGGAGGATCAAAGCTACGTCTAGATATAATGTAAGCGCGGCCGTTCTCGCAATCGCTGATACGGAAGAGGAGGAATTTAGACAATCGCATTTCAAATTCAGATTATATGCATATGACAACAAACGGAGAGCAAAGATGAATGATCACTTACGATAACCCAAACCAAACGTGGCTCTCGCATCTGACAAGCTCTCCTTGAGGTAGTAGTTCAAAAAACCGAAGGCGACGAAGAGCATGTGGACGAAGATCCAAACGCCAAAGAAGAGCTGCCGTCCTCCGTCATTGACCATCCAGTGGTCCCAACGCTCGCGCATCTTCAAGAGTTTGACATTTGTTGGCTCGACGGCAGATGAAGTCCTGGATTGAGATCGCATCAGGCCTTGGAGGCGGAAGCGCTCCGTCCGATTTCGCCGAAGTCGACTTCCTGTGTCGGTGGCATCGCTGCTCGACTTTTCAGAGGGGTATGAATCATCTTTGCGACTTGAGCCATCGCTAAAGTCGAATCCAGAGTTGCGGTAAGGGAGACTGGTCATTGTAAAAGAGCGAAACGTCCAGCGTTCGTTGGCAAAAGGAGTGAATAATACAGCCGTCCAGCGGATGTGTAGATTTAGATAAGAACTGGGATCCAAAGAAGGCTTTCAAAAACCTGAATCCGTTTATACTCTGCTGTGCTGCGGGGGTAGTCTACGTTACAACCGTCGACATCGCGAGAACTCCCACACATCGCACCTTCCGTCGCAACTTCCGTTAAGTGCTTCGTTAGAGGCAACAATACATATATAGGATGCGGTCAGGGTTGAGTGTCTCCTTTCCTTACTTCTTCCAGACTTCCTTGGATCATTCTTATTCCCGTTAGGCGACAAAAGTGGAGTGCGTGATGTTTTATCCTCTCCGTGAATCACTCTCGGGGGCCGACAAAGGCAAGCTCTTAAACCCGCCCCAAAGTTGCCACCTTGGACGGTCCGTCTTCCAGAATTATCTTGAGAAGAACCCTCAAATGCGAGAGCCCCGTTTGGCTTGGGTTACAGCAGCGCGAGAACTTGATCGGGTTGACTACAGCCGCATCAAATTCGTATTGACCATACGCATCACCGTACAACATGTTGACCCAACAAGAACAGTCAACGCAACGCCTCCACTCGTCGCGGTGCGCCTGTCGGTGATAAGGCCCCAGTCCTCCTTCCACCAGTTGGGACAGGCGGCGCTCGTCGACGATGCTTTGGCGGTGGCGTCGACGATGGCGTGCTAATTACAGTAATATTCACCGAGCCAACTGAGCCGGCCGACTCTCGCTGGACAACAGGCGGCCGTTGTGGTCGTTGTGGCTTCGGCTCCTGGATGAGCGACTTCACATACGTCTCATCTTGATCGTCCAGCGTGCTTCGGGTAATTTCGCTAAAACTATTTTCTCGCGTAGGTGGCTCCTTGTGTCTGGTAATTGCAGGCGGGACTGGACGGTACGTCTCCTGCGACTGTCGACGATGTGTATCCCATTCTGTAGATATAGCTTCGCTCGATCGTCTCCTGTGCATCGGCGGAGGACGTGGCGGGGGAGGAGCGCTCTTGTCCTTGAGGTTTGGACCACCGTTATTGGTTAAAGTGTTCGCCCTCGGACGCCTTGAGGTGGGAGATATCACGTCTGGCGACGACAAGTCCGTCGGCGACGTTTCTGATATGCCATCGGCAGTTGGAAGTGGTGTGGATGTTGATGCCGTTAATTTCCTCCTCCCAGTCGGTCTTCTTCCCAGCGAAGGTTTGTATGTATACGAGGTTGTCGTTGGATCGGCAGATCGCGGTGGCCTTCCATTGGGTTCTCCGTCTCCACCGCGTTCCGAAGACGTGCGCCCCTTCTCCAAAGAACCTGCATCTGCCACTACCACAGTCAACGTCAGACCGTGCCCATGACCAGCGAGATCGGCGCTAGCAGCCTTGTGTAACAGTGGTTGTAGAGGCTTTATGAGGCTGTCGTCGGTTCCCGGATCGAGCGAAGCAGCGTTGGGATTGGAGTCTGTTTTCACAACTTGGTCCACTACTACGGTGAGTTTCTTCGCTTGTTCGGCTTCCGATGAAGTGCACCATGAGCTCCTCAGGCACCGATCTACTAGGCGAACGGTCGTGGGCGACACCTCTCTATCAGTAAGAAGGGATGGTGAGCCAACAGACCCACTTAAGAATGGAAGCTGGCTCACCGAATGTGAGCATGGGCCACAAGTGATTGTAGAATGTTGAGGACTTGAAGCCGTTTGTATGGGTGGGTCTTGAGTTGCGTATTGACCAAAAGGGGATGTAACACACGGAGGTACGTGTGTCGAAGCTGTTCAACGAAAGTCCAGGCAAGTCTGTTGACGCAGCATCCACGTTTGACTAGCTAAGAAACTCACTGATTCCCTCTCCTCCGGGAGATCTACCAGTTCCCTCATAAAGACGTCCACAAGAACCCGCAAGTCGTTAGTGTAGAAGTACTCCTGTGTTCCAGGTGTCGTGAAAAGAAGATAGAGCAGCTTCAAAACGAGCAGCTGCATACAGAGGTCTTCCGGGGTGTCGTCTGATAATAAGATGCCGTTCAGAGAACCAATATACCCGGCGAGAGTGGAAGCTATATACTCACCTGCACGGTTTAACATAAATATTAAGTTTTCCCCGAACGTCTTACTGCTGTCCAACCGTCGCAAAACAACCTTCAAAACTCTATTTTGAGCAGGTTGCGATTGAGGGGTCTCGCGACCAGCCTTTCTTTCCGGTGATGATGAAGGCGCATTCAGAGCATGTGGTCGGGGTTGTGCGTGTGACTGAATATGGGCAGGAGATTGTGGAAGTGCAGCGACCATGAATTGCTCGTTCAGAGCAACCTAGGGGCCATATTTCATGTTCAGCATGATTTTGCGGCGAGATCATTTTCAGGATAACATACGATAAGCTTGATGAGGGCGTAGTTTAAAGTTTCGTCCGGATTGCTTCTGGTTTCCTCCACCAACTCGAACAGGTAGTTGATAAAGTCCTCAGAAAAAAGGCCTGCATTCCCTCATTAGTCGTAGTTCGAAAGAAGAGAGAAGAAAGAGGACGGACGTAGATCGCTGGGATCAATCTTCTGAACTCGACAGACCTCATAGAGCAGCGCGACGGAGATCCCTCGTAAGCGCGCCTCGATCGGTATACCCAGACCCATACCTCCTGCAGTACCGCCAGAACCCCATGCGTAGAAATATGGGTCATATATCTCCACCAGAATGTGGTCCATCAGTAATGGCATGAGTGCTGACCAGACTCGGAGAGATCGGAAGAATGACGGGCTCCGAACCCCATAGTCGTTTAGAATACGATACCGAACAAGTTGTGCATGCGGATCTGTACTCTACCGAGATGGACCAGGAGAGCGTTAATCACGATCCTGTGTAGCTGACGGCGATCTGAGCTCACAATCAGGGCATCCTTTAGGACGCGCTCCGTCGAGCGCTGCGAATGCACTCCAAACAGCTCGGTATCCAGTAATACGGCGCATGCATGTTCCAACTGAGCGTTCGTCTGCAGGAACCGTTCTGTAAATCCTCATGAGTATAACGTCAATCGACTGGAACAGATATTTCATAACTCCTCACCATGATTATTTGCGCAGACTGTAATGAACGTCTCCAATGCCTGATCCAACGCTTCCAAAGAGCTGTCTGGCGGAATGTGCAATATGTCTTCGAGCTCTAGTAGAACGGGTCAGACGAAGTGTCTAGGCTTTGTATGCTGACTGAGACTTACCAGCCCAGAACTGTTGAGCTGTTTCGATATGATACACAATGCCAGTATCCATCGGAGGAAAAGTAGGATACTCAAAGTATAGTAAGAGCTCAGGACGTAATGTATCTCGAGGTAGGGCAGTGGTCGGAGTAGGCGTCTGTTTGTCGTGCCGGTGTCTTCCGACCCCTGTGATTGAGTGAGACAAAACGTAGTCGTATGAGGTCGAATGGAGCGGGAGAACCTGCTCAATGCTTTCGGTCCGAGCTTGAAGCTCCCGGTGTCGTTCTTAAGGAGGGAGGCACGCGCAAGGAAGCCGATCTTCTTGCAGTCATAGTCCAAACTTGAACGCGAACAAGAAGGCAGGAACAGAACAGGGAGCACGCAGGGCAAATGATCCAGGGACAAGCCATGCACAATATGTATATGCGTTACATTACGATGACATCGAAGATCAAAAAGAAAAAAACACTAGCAAGCCAGTGTAAGAATATGTATACAGAGATTCTTGCGAAAACAGATACATTAGAGAGTTACAACGAATCCAGTCCGTCTGTCTAGCTCTGTCCAGCTTCCGCCTCGGCGTCCGCATCTATGGAAAGCTGGCTCCTCCAAGCGTTAATGCCTTCCGCCAATACAGCCTTGAGGTCTATAGAATCAGCATCTGAGGCTTTCCGCCCAGCCCGTCGCATAGACGCGATTGGTGTGGGTGGAGGAATGTTGGAACTTGAAGCAAAGTCACCCTCGACGTCTTCGAAGGTTGAAGAAGGTAGCGGTATCGAGATCGCGTCGAAGGAGACGCGCTTGTTCTGAGAAGTGAGTCTCGGCCTGGTGGGTTTGAACTTCGTAGCGTCGGAGGCTCCGGAAGTGGTAACAGTGATGTTAGAGGAGAGGGAAGCCGCGCGAGTTCTGTTGCCCGACATGGTGGATTGAATTGGTAGTGCGGTTGTGAGGAGTTGGAAAAGAGTTGAGTGCAGATGATTGGCGAAATGAAAAGAGGCTGGCGGCGAAAATTGAAGTTACGATGAAAGGAAGCTGATAATGATGGGTGGAAGGGGTTGGTTTGGGAGGAGTGGTTTGTTGGATACTAGTGTTGCGAGGACTGGAGGTCACTACAGATGAAAAGTCCAACGTAAATTCACTGAGGCTAAGTACTCTTTAGCTCAGGGTCACGTTGGCCGGTGCGTGGAATGCGCCGAACAAAAGAAAAAGATGAGGGTGACCCCAGACAGCTTGCAAGCGGAGGGCAGGCGAAGGCAAGGCCTTGCTTCCAATTCCCTGTTAAAAGGTTAGACATCACCGCTTCTTAAACGAATAAGCTAGCTCGAGTGAGATTGGACTTCCTGGAGCTCCAGCTGCACTCCGGCTTCACTATCTTGAGCAAGAGAGAATCATCCGACAATGAGCCATCGATAGTGTGTAGAAAGCTGATTGGCGCAAATCAAAGATATGGCATCGGAAGGAGTAACATTGGGGCAAGAGCCTGGGCTCGAAGGGTCGCTTTGTGTGGTCTGCTACCACGACGCAATTTGCTGCGTGTTTGCAACGTGCTGCATTCACGTGTTCAGCTCAAGCGCCTGGCCCGAGCTTCCAGGACACCCATTTGGTTAGAAGCGCATGTAAGTCGCCGGATACAGTCTAGTGGGCTGTGTAAGTTCTATGCCGGGGCTGGAATTGGTGTTGTTAAGAAAGGTCTTTGGTTGTCATCATAACTCCGTTCATGTCCGCACACCGTGTTCTTGCTGAACTACCTTCCTCACGGCAGCCTCGTTGCTTGAGACGACCTTTCTTCCACGTTCATCTTACTGTGGGCAAAATATGCCGGAAGTAGTGGCACCCTGTAATACAAGCTATCAATCGAGGAAGTTGCATCGACCGTTTGACGCGGATTCCGGACAGCGCAGCCGCTTAGACGACTTCGGTGCTTATCCATCGAGGTACGGCAACCCGCTAGAGAGAGGCACTGATATGAGATGGCGTCTTAAACCCGCTAGATGCGACTCTATATTGTGGTTCGCTGGTGATAACTTGCTCCTGTCCTCGACCTTCTCAGGTGCACTATTCAAGCTTATCTGACATGGCACGCCTCGGCCCCTGATCGTCTCGCATGCTATTTCCTCTCATTTAGACTGATACTCCCACTTAACCTCAAAGCGGATGTAGACTGCCACTACATTTCTTGGACCCGTGATTCCTTCCTCCCACACCCGGCACGGACTTGCCCTTGACCATGACTTTGATGATGTGGTAATGCTCGCAATAAGGGCTCCCCATCATGAGGTCCTCTAGTTGGTGATGCAACCTTGCCTCTTGGAACGATGTCCATGATCTCGTCGTGATCGGGGACCAAGGTCACGGACCTTGACACCTTCCTCTTATGACCTCAACACCCACGCCCAAAAGCTTACTTCCCGTGACCTTGAAAGAGCGTTGTCAGCCAAGTGACGTACGAATCACCTCACCTTTATCCTTCGTTAAGAGTCTACCTGGGCCCCCAGCGCAGCTTTTCCCTGGACTCAATGCCATGAGCAGTGAGCGAGCTTCATGCAATGTAAACCTTGCGCTCTTTGTCTTTCGAGATTGGCTTTCGAGTGTCAAAACTATCATTTGGTCGGTAGATTCTCGCCTACCTCGTCGTTCTCATGGCGCCTGTTAGGAATCAAGAACCGGCTCTGCAGTGCCTACCTGTCTTTGATTTAAGATTCCTGATGAATCTTACTCTCTCGGGGCCCAGCATAGGGGCCCACCATTGAAGGTCTAGGGGATCCTCGATGGGAACAACAGGTTTGAAACGGTAGGTTCATCCCGCGCAAACCCGAGTCATATTGTACGTTAGACCTGCCCAGTTTCTCTCGGAAGAGGGGCCGCTTCGAGAAGGAACTAGATGACACCAGCGACCTCATTGTCATATTTGAGGGTGGGGGTTTACAAACCAAACCTGCCACCAGGCTCGACCTTCGTCAGGCTTGCTAATATTAGTACGGTCGTGCATGGCTACTATTATTTTCTCTGTGGTCTCAATAGTTTGTAAGCTGGGTCACTCACACAAGTGGAGCAAACCAGGCTACAGCGGAGCTAGATAGTCTCTGAAACGCAACAAAAAGGGGATTGGGAGAGACATGGGATTGTCAGTTCTCGCGACTATAGCCCACACACGGTATTGGAACGAGATGGCGCATTGATCCTCGTCAACGGGCTTGAAAGGAAAATGGACAGACAGCACATCGTTTATTGATTGAATCGCTTCTCATACGATGCAAAGATGATGGCTGAAAACGCTGCAACTTCTTGCATACGTGAGATTCCCTAATTTGACAGGGGATGTACATGGCTCTAAGCGATTAGGAGCCGGCGATTTGTCTAGATATTTATCAGCGACTTACCTCAATTAACTCGTTTGGTAGACCATTCACGGCCAGATGGCTCCAATTGGCTACCCCAGGTAAGATCGCCGCCAATCTCAACTTCGCCTCCTCAACCTCTTCGATCTGAGCGGATGCCATCACGCTCGCTGCTTCATCCTCGTCTGTGCGGAATACCTCCCTTTCCATGCCTTCGATGAAGAGGTTTACGCTCCATTCGAGAGCGGCGTCCAGCACAACCTCGAAATCTTTAGAGTGGACGATGATCTTCGTCTCGTCCATCAACGATCTGAAGACATCATTGTCCTGGGCCGATGACATACTGGCGAACGTTGCGTCTGGTGGAAGGCCACCAGAAAGTAAGACATGTTGTTCCGCAGTCTGTGACAGTGGTAAGAGGATCGGAAGGAAGCTGCGAGCGCTGGACAATGAGAAGACATTTCGAGCGACGGAAGATGAAACGGGGACGCTTACTCCATTTTCTGGGGTGAACGGCCTTCGGGCGCATGGTGATCGGACGCAACGCCTTGCAAACGCTCTTGCTCAGCCAGAGACAGTTCATCTTCTACCGGGGCGTTACGCCCATCACCGACCTCTACTAGTCGGCGAACAGCATCGATGTGGGATTTAAGGTCACTAGATGTGAGTTGAGACTTGAGCGGCACGCTAAGGGTTGAAAAGGTGAGTACAAATCGAACCAATACCAGATAGAAGTTTGACGTACGCATCAAACACTTCTGCAACTGCGACCCGTACGCGTTCCAAAATATTCTTCCATCCCACATTCAGCAGCCACCAGTTCATAGTTAGATACTTCTGCTCTGTTAAATCTGTTATCCGCGGGAACTCAGACCGCCTCCCGTCGGAACCAGCTTCTGATAGGAACAACTGGCTCATGGCGCCACTAAGCCCTCCGCTCCATATCTCACTTTCCTTCTCCTCGTCTTCCATATCGAATATGGACTGCACATACTTGTGAGAGGCAAGGATGTTCAGTTGTATATGGGTTTGAAGAGCGAGGAGGGTCAGTGCGTAAATGAGGGTGATTGTACGCGTAAAGGCTGCATCAGACGGATGCCAATCAATAAGTATTTAAAAATAGGATAGATGCAACTTACCCGAGGTTCTTAAATCTTTCCAAAGCTGGGCCTTTGACTTAACTGGGCGTGGTGGAGGCGACGGAGCGGGTGACCGCCGGAAGTGATCCTCTTGAAGCAAAAGAGAATCTTGCACAACCTCGGAAGGGATCCCAAAACTCGATTGACTATAGAAGGAGTCTGTCTGTGCAGGAGGAGAGAGAGCTCAAGTTGTATTCCATCATCGGCGCGCTCAATGACGTACCATTCCTTCCTGCTCACTCGCCGTCCCTGGAAATGATATCAAGTCTGAAGCACCAGCGTAGCTTCCTGCAGGCGAACCGTCATTTATATGCCCGGGAGGCAATAGGACGTCCGCAGAGGCCTGAGAAGAGGCGAACTCCTCCACCCAGCTCTGACTTGACTCGGAAAGTGGCACCCCTTCGGCAGGTGGTGAAGTGGCATCGTCAAGAGTTCCTTCAGGCATATACGGAGGTGGGACCGCGATATTTGGATCTGGTTGCGGGACCGCCTCCGTGGTGGCATATACCACCGTCTCGGCAAGTGACGATGTAGTTGACGCCAAGTCGTTGTGTGCCTTGGCCCTCGACCCATGCTGCTGGAGCTCAAGTGTTATCCCCTCTACGTCCAATTCCTCGAGTATCTGGTTCCCGAGTGTGGGAACCAGTGCTTGACTTGTGAAGACGCAGTCCTCCTGATTTCTGAGGAACCGCTGACGTAGGCTTTCACAAATACACAATTATCATCGAGATATCTGAGTATATATACCCGGGCTGAACTTACTTGTCTTTGGAGGCTCTATCTTGTACCAATGTATCTCTGGCCTCTTCTAGTCGCTTTAGTGCATATTGACCAACCAAATACACACCGCCAACAACGGCGCTAACGGAGAGCAGGCCTTTTCGGCGATCATACAAGTACTTCCTGATCGATTGCAAGACCATTCAATGTGAGGTTCAGTACGAAGCGAGGGAAGAGGGCGAGTAGTGTAGCGAGAGGGGAGTCGCTTGAACCCAATCAAAGCTGTGCCCAAATGTTAGGTGTAGAGTTTGATTGTGCCAGCGTGAGCTGGACCTAAGCAAACAGCAGCAATGTCCTGTATTGTCCCAAATCTTGACTTAGTTGGGAATTTCTGACCTCTGGATTACGGCCTTCAATCGAGTTTCTATCCGTTTGGGGATGGAAATAAAGTGTTTCTTGCCAGACACCTGCGTTCCGGGTGCCGATATTCCCCTTCCAGTTGAGAATCCTGATCTTTACATAGAATTCAGCTCTGCTATTTATGACCACTTACTTCCGTCCTGCATCTGCTGCTGGACTCGGTTCAAGAACTAGGCACATCCAGGCGCGTTGAGCAACGGACTCACAGAAAATGTTAGTAGACCTCAAGGGGCTCGCCAAAGCTTTGATTCCAGAGCAGGGGTTGCAGTTAATACTGAAGTAGCAATCCTTTGCCATCTAATTATCTTCAATACCGTCGAGTCTCTTTGAATGCGATGTACTGAGTTGTGACTTCGGAGTATCTATTATATGAGCACTGCAATTCACATAAGAAGCAGTGCTTAACTATGATCAGCCTCTTTAGGTATCAATGCACACGAATTGAATGACTCTCAGCGGATTCTTCGCCCATGTACATTGTTACATGGGTTCTGCAGCTCGTACTGTTGTCGGCACCTTAGGTGAGCATATTCTGCCTTAGCCTTGAGCGAGCTAGTTATATATATATATAAATGTCTTGTGCATTGCGCTTTCTGTCGGATGTGGAACCATAGAGCAAAGCCTCCAAGGTACTCTGTTGAGGTAATCCTACAACGACGAAGGTAGATGTGAATCCGCCATGTAGAATAAGGAACCACGGGATGTCTAAAGAGCTCCCTAGATCAGGACTGGATTCAACGTAACATAAGAACAAAAAAGACCATCATATTCGTAGGTTACGGTATATGTGTACATCTGATAGTCCGACGAGACTCATCGTTTCATTCATAGTTCAGAATGCCATCGCAACAGCACCGACCAATGCAACGAGAACGGCGCCGTTGCTTCCCGATGCGGCGGTGGGCGCGGCGTTCTTGTGAGTGGTAGCTGAAGCCGATGCAGAGGCGTTGCTAGCGCTGGCAGCGACGCTGCTGATAGTCACAGACGCGGCGCTCGCGATAGAGGCCGAGACGGTGGCCAAAGCGGGGGTGCCGCTGGGGTGAACGGTCTGTACTGGCGTCGTGGCAGGGGCGGCGCTGGTGGGCTTGGCCGATGTGGTTGGAGCAGCACTGCTCGCCGCAACTGAAGAGGACGGTGCAGGAAGTGTAACGCCCTATGAACCGCGTATTTATTATTAACCATCATTAGGGAAATTAGGCGATCTAAGCGAATGCGGGCGACTTACAGCTGCCTTGCAAAGGGCGGCAGTGACTGTGGCAGCCTTCTGATCGTCGGCAGCGCTGCAGCTGGAGCGGACGCATGCAGTGCTGCTAGAGATGAACTATTTCCCGTGATGTCAAGGAGAGGTCAGCCTTTGGATCCAAAAGACAGGCAGCCTGGTGGAGGTGTAGACTGGCGGAGAAATCGCTCACAGCTTGGCTCTTGCATAGGCAAGCTTGATCAGTCAACGCACAGTCTCCCATATCCACAGAGGAAAGGCATGAAAGAGCGCACTCTAGGCACGAGAGATGGCGTAAGTCAGATACCTACTATGGAAGCGTCGTATTTAAGATCTCACCAGGCAGATCCGCGATGGTTTGGGCTGAGACGACGGATGCGGCGAGTGCAAGGAAGATCGTCGAGAAACGCATTTCAGTGTAGCGAATGAGGGTGGGTTGCAGAGGAAATCTGTGGTAAGATGAATCTGTCAAATCCAGATGCCTGCTCTGTTCGAATTTTAAAGGATCTTCAAGCGAAAGGCACGCGAGATGTATACCCGATGTCCACTTGGTGCCGCATATGCTACAAGGCGTGGCTGCAGTTATCGCGTTGCTGCCACCAGCCCAGGCGAGGTTTAGCGGCGGGTCACATGTTGCCGCTCGGAAAGCACAAGTCAAGGCCAAGGTCCTTTGTCTTCACATACTAGCATGTATGCGACTTAGGCTGGGTCGAGAATCGAGAATATTCGTTCGGTTGTGGTGAAGCGCGCCGCTGTACAACACCCACCATTCTCTTACATTGAAGGGGTTTCCACCTGGCGAGAGATCCTTAAGTCATACAATGTATTTACTCCGTCAAATAACCTGAGGTCAGACCATAGCGTAATGCACAAGGGAATCACGAGGGCCTGAGGTGCTGCTTTGCAGTGAGATAGTATGGCCCAAATCAGACAAGCTGTGTAAGGTCGCCAACCGTCGCAATCCTTGATGAGATGACGCCAAATATCATGCCATGTCCAAGAGCTCGAAAGCTGCAACATATGCGTATCTTCTCCAAAGCCAGCACACAGTGGTCGAGAGTGATAGATTGGAGGCCAAGCCGGTCACCAATATTATGGCAAGCGCTTCAAACGTTCGACGGCCACCTTAAGCAAATTCGCAGGCTGTTCAGATCAAAAAAAAGGTTTATCAGAAGCCCTCGCAAGTATGCGAGAAGGTTGTTTGGGGAAGCTGCAACGAGGCGTTTGACGGATTTTGATTCCGGCTAGGACGCCGTAGCCCCTATCTTGTGATTCTGTCCTCCCCCCCTCCACCACCTTCATCCAGCTCCTTTCTACTCTTTCGCGGTCGCAACGGCCCACCTTGTACAATAAATCGCACACATGTCGTCTGGCATTCCCTCTCCGCCTCTCTCTCCACACGGTAGCCCATCTTCCTTAACATCGGACGACTTTCCCTCTTTGTCTGGATCACTGTACTCGTTTCTGACCCCTGAATCCGACTACAGCTCTGAAGACCACGAAAACGATCATGCGCTCGGTTTCTCATCTCATGAACACCCAACTGCTGGCCTGGACCTAATTCTGCCCTCCCTAGGGCTGGCTAGTGCCGGAGATCAACATGCTGACGCGTACCGCCGGACTAGCCTGACAACTCCTGTCGGGCATGCGCATGACTTGGGCAACTTTAGAGTGCTCGTGGCCGGAAAGCACGGCGCTGGAAAGTCGTTAGTGTGCGAGAGCTTGATTGCGGGCGCCCCGCAGGTCCTGGAAGTGCAGCCTTGGTCGGAGAAGCACGAAGATGGAAGTAAGACCCTTCGCGCTGCTACGACCGAAAAGGGCCGTATGAACATCACCATCACTAGGACGAATGGGTGGGATGATACAGCACAGGTGTGTCTGCGCTTGCCTTGAGTGATGTTGTCTCAATCAGCTCATGACATATCAATCAAAGGCTCAGGACGTAATAGACACCCTGCTCGGCATTCTCCATCAGCCATTTCGCCAGGCCTCAGAACTACTGAAAGACTCAGTGGAGTCTTCCTTCGAGATGATGACGTTGTCTTCGGACCTGCTCTCGTCCCCAGCGACACCCCTTTATACAGCAGCTCTTGTCGTCCTCTCTGCATGTGAGAGTCTGTCATAATTCTACCGCAATTGTCATCTAACATGGTCTCTCCCTCATAAGCTCCAACGCCCACCGAGATCCAGCTTCTTCGCACACTCTCCCAACACGTTCCTACTATTCCCTTCTCCCCTCACCGCCCTAGACGTCGCCAACACTCTCCTTGCGCTACGAGCCAACCCCCGCACGAATCACGACCTCAATCACGCCATACGTCACGATCAGAGGCTCCGTCACGCGTACCTTCACGATTCCACTCACGACACGCTTCGCCGCATCGCTATCGCAAGCTCGCACACTCTCGAGCGCCTTCCGTTCCCAACCATCTACATCAACTCGTTGAGGCGCCCGAGAGACTAAGCGGAGAGGGTTTCCATCCGACGTCGCACCGAGCCTTGCAGGAGTGGGTATTCGATCCAAAGAATTTGCACGCGCTGAGGCGTGATGCCGCCGACAAGTTCTCGATATGGAGAGAGCGAGAGCGTAACGCCGATCCTCCTACGGGTACTTCCGAGTCGATGAGTTCGAGCCGCACCTGGCTCACTCAGGAAGACCTTCCCACCGCTCGAGTCCAAGAGGATGACCCATTCTCCGTATTTACATTTGAACAATTGCTCAAGGGCAGTCAGTCGGACGACGAAGGGCAGTACCCAGAAGTTGTACTGGCCGACAATAAGCAGGGTGCAGCAATCGATGGGGAGGATCCGTTGTCAACGTTAAGGAGGAGACCAGGTACAAGGATAATGTTGGATCGATACCGAGCAACCTTGGCATCGGCCCAAGAGCAAATGTTATCGCCCAATATCACTGTCCCAGCACCGGTCATCGACGAACTAGGCACAGCAGCTGCATCCTCACCGTGTGCCAACTCAATGGCATCCTCCGACGGCTTCGGCGTACCCCACACCAGGAACCACACCGACCCGCTCCACTTTCCTTCTTTTTTATCCCTCGCACTCTCCATCTTACCAGACCTACGCAGGCGAATCTTCTCTCGGATACGCGAAGTCTTCGTCTCCTCGTTTTCCCCATCCTCGGAATCGGAGTCCTTGGAAGCTGGGACGTTCCCCGCTGCGAATGAGAAAGGCCTTGGGACGCCGCAACCTGAGCGCAGGTTGAGACTTGCAAAAGGCGTGGGTCCTACGGTGGTGGTTGTCTCTTTTGCTGCGACCATGGGATTCTGGGTTGGGTATGTTGTTGGCGGTGGAGGTGAAGGCTCTCGCGTGTTTGTGATGAACTTTTTGGGGAAGGTGCGAAACATTATTTGATAATAGACTCTTTTTGGTTCCGAACTTCGCAGTCGGGCCCTCGTGTATCTTGGCGCGTCCATGCTGTTTAGCGCCGCTCAATCTTATGAATATATGACATGCAATTATGTACAACGTTGGTAACAAGGGCTGTCGAAAGTGGGACAACCATACCTGCCCGTATGAAGGTCCAACGGTTTATCCGGCCAATTAGTCCAAGCTGTCTCTGAGATGGTTGGTATTTCTGTCAATCGCGGCGTGAAAGGCCAAACATTGAAACGTTCATCGTACCACCCGCCTTCCACCAGCATAACACGCACAAGGACCTAGCAATGCAGAGAATGAAGTAGCTATTTGTCTGTAAGATTTGCATCATCCAGCAGGAGGACTCGAATTTCTTGAAAGGCAAAGCAGGATCTGCCGTGGTTGCCGTCGATCCAGGGCTCCGCGTGGCAAATGATCCCCAATATCCACGTTCTTATTCGCATCGACGTCCGAGCTCAAGTCGGCCGATAGAATTACGAGCCCTGCGCTTGGCGGCTCTAAGCTCAAGTCATTCGAGGCGCAAAGCTTAACGCGATAATTAGTAGCATTGTGGGTCTCGGCAATATCTCTTTTGCACAAGATATTGACCGACATAAGCAGGCAGATCCTGAGTTGAATGGAGACTTCCGAACAACGGCCCGATGGTGATAAGGACCGCTTGAACCTATGTTTTGAAGGATGAGGAGTCTGGAGAGGGAAAGCCCGACATGAGTCACTGATCTTGAAGGGCAGCTCGTTCGATATCCATCCATCCATCTATATACATGCGAGCTTTGCGGGATAAGGCCCGAGTGAAACACGACGAAAACTGAAACAAAGACAGGTTACGTGAATCGTGGGAGCGCGGCTAATACTCCTTAATCCACCCCTCAGATCTCGAACTCTCATGAATCGGGAGGGACCACGATCACCCAAAAAGGTCACTATATAAATACAGTCCTGTTTTCCGATTGAACGGACTGTCCGGACCAGGCGCGTAGGGATCTCGTTGGTGAAGGCATGCCAACCGGCCCTGTTTCTGCGTTCTTGCTCAGTGCGGGGATAAAAAGATAAGACGAAAAAAAAGGCGGCTTACGCAGTGATCAGGGACCCGGTACCAGCACAGCCAGTGGCGTGGCCAGAACTTCATTTTGGCTTTCGTCTGCGCGGTCTGAGTTTTTCGCTATCTCTTTTCGTTCTCTTCCTTCAACAACTCACCGCGTCTAAACTCACCGCTTCTATACTTCCGCTTGTGCTTGCTTCATGCGCCTTCTAGCTGCACCTTCTAGGCGTCGATGTACCGACTTGGCCTACCTTGGCATCGTCATCTCCGTCCTGAGCTACGCGACTTTGCACGTGCGAATGCGCTTGGCGTCGGCGCCTCATGTGGAGAGCAGAGACGACGATAAAATTCTTTTGAGGACTTGGTCTGTGAACCAGGACGGGAAGTTGATCGTGCCATTAGATCCTCAGGGGCAATATGCACAGCCAAACGCTAGCGAGAGCATCCACAGTGTTAGGCATCCGATGTATCATTTGATAGCGGATGCCGAGCGCAAGTGGCACGACCTTGTAGAAAGGTGAGGAATTATTTTTTTTTGTCATTGAAAGTAAGCTTGTTATGTCAGCATGATGTCGGTGCTGACAATTCTCATTCCAAAGGCAGAGCAAGAGCCTTGAAGCAGCTGTGGCCGAGTATCAACGGCGGCATCGCCACCTTCCACCCAAAGGATTCGACAAATGGTATAGTTTCGACGCTGACGTCTCTTATTCGGCCGTGTCATTCTTGATCTAATATTTATCGACATCCCTAGGTACGCGTTCGCCGTGAAGAGAGGGGTAGTTCTCATCGACGAGGTGTGTGTGTGGAACTGTCTGAGATCAGCGCTTCTCCAAAATCGTCAGCTGAACTCTCGTGTCGCAAATCAAAATTTACAACAGTACGACCAAATCAACCGAGACCTCCTCCCCTTCCTCGCGCTCTCACCCGACACGGCTCAACAACTTCGAGATGTTATCTATGAGCAGGAACCGATATGGAACGTCAAAGCGACAATTATGAATGGCGTGACAGAGTTACACGGTGAACGACACGACGTGAACGGCCTCCACCTCTTCACTGAGGCATTCGAGACGCATCTCCCGAACATGACATGGTACACCCATGTTCACGATATGAGCCCATATTGGATCGACCAGAAGCTGCTCGATGATGCGAAAGCTGCTTTATTGGCTGGATCATGTATGTATTTCACCATCTCCATTCCAGCTAATCTGCTACCTCTGATACACTCCCGTTTGTGCTAACTCCCTTCGTTGGGTCCTCTCTCGTTTTGACTAGATCTAAATTCCGATGACCTTCAGAGGTTCGAAGATCCAAACAGGAACCCAAGGAACGGCGTGCTAAAAGGCTGTCGCGACGATGCCCCGAATGCGCTGCGGGACATCGACTTGAATATCAAAGCTACCAACCCAGCTCAGAACCGCACGTCTTGTGGGTATCCCCGTTTCATGAAACTCTAATATATATGTATATATATATACTGAATATTATCTCCTCAAAACCCATTTTCCTTTCACTTTCCCCCTTTTGATCCAGTCGAGTTCATCCACACCCTTCAGCCGACTCAGGATGTCTGCTACAACCCCACCCTCTTTGAGAATCAATGCATCTTCAACGGGGCGTGGACGAAAGATGCGCGACTTCGTCCCCTGTTCGTCAACAGCAAGACGCTCCACAACGGTGGGATCGTTATACCTGGAGGTTATGATCTCCCACAAATCAAGGAGAACGTCACTGCTTGGAATAAGCGCGTTTCAAAAGTGTATTGGCGAGGTCGGAGCACTGGGAACTGCCCTCCGGACCAACTGACGACGAGTCCCCGCGCCCGACTACACCTCATGACTCGAAATCGTCCTTCGGTATCGCCAGAAGATGATGTATTGAAGCTTCTGAACGAGGATTACCATGAGCACCGAGGGACCGGTAGATTGCGGGTGGAGAAGGTTAGCTTGAAAGAGTTCAACGCCAAGTTCATGGATGTTGGTATGGTTGGACCCGCGATACATTGCGGTGACGATGAGCATTGCGATGCGTTCACGGAGGAGCTCAAGTTGTTGTCGTTCTCGGATAAAGGGAGCAAAGGAGAGAACAACAAATTCACCATCGACGTAGGCAAGTCCCGTTCTTTGAACGAAAACGCATCTCCGTTGTTTAGCATTGAACTAACAAACCCGATCTTTGGCATTCTTGCTTTTGTCTTTTTGTTTTTCGTATAGATGGGAATGGCTGGTCTGCACGATTCCGCGCGCTTCTCGCGGCTGGCAGCGTGGTCTTCAAGTTCACCAACTTCCCAGAATGGAATACGGAGCGTATGATGCCTTATTATCACTATGTGGTCGGTCATATTTCACCCATTATCATCATCGCCCTCCATACATACTCACCCACTTTTCGTATCCTCCTCTTAGCCGATTCAACATGACTTCTCCGACTTGTACAACAACATCGCTTTCTTCACGGGGACACCACACGGGAGGGGTGCACACGACGCAATGGCAGAGCGAATCGCTGCGAACGCGGCGGAGTACGTACGCAAGCATTGGCGGATAGCAGACATGGAGGTCTACGTGAGTTTTCTGGCCAGAGAAATTCTTTTCGTATCGTTGGTTCAAATGGAGTTTCGAACGCCGAATTGACTTCCTTCGTCGTGCTCCGCAGGCTTATCGACTTCTTCTGGAGTACGGACGAGTGATGAGTTGGGACAGGAATGAGATGTCCTACCATCAACGGCCGCCGACCCCACAACAGCCACTATAGATGCAGCTATACAGATTGGTATTTAACTAACCATCATGTATTTATTCCATCACAATCAGTCATTCCATGATCACTTCTGCGAGCTCGATCCTATCTTTACTGGATGCAACTCGGAGAAGTGATGAGTGAAGGTGTCACTCAAACCACCAAGTACATTGCACTACATAATCTCCCTCCCCGTTTCTTTTGCAACGCGAATGTCCGAAAAAGCAGAAGAACATGAAATGTACTCCTACATTCTTTCGCTAGACCTTCCACTTCGTGTCGAGTCTGATCTTTTCTCAGGGTCCAGCCGCGAAAACGGCGTGCGGCAATGTTTATTGCCTTGATGAGCTGGCCTGATGGACACACTGTACCAACTCACCCTTCCTTTCCCCGCCGCCTCCATGGCACATCTTCGCGTCAGATTTGTGACGACCGTCTTGATCATACTGCTTTCCAGCGCGATCCTCTTCTCAAACACCAGGTTCGCGCTCACTTGGAGGCCTGTGTCAACACCACCACCCAAGGATACTGCAGTCTCACAATCTGGTACTCCCACATCCTCTCACAAAGACTCTCACCGAGTCTCTTGGGAGGATAGACAGATCCCACAAACCACGTTATCGGCTCACGTCACAGGTGAGTTGGGCGCTTACTACGGGAGAAGAAAAATTAGCCAAAAAAAAAATCAAGCCACTGACGCCATGTGGCTGCCGCCAATCACCAACCTTGTTCAAGGATGGAGCGTATTCGAGAACCTGTACATGATAAACGGTAGTTTCCATATCGTCTCGGACGACGTAGCAGCGTTTCCACCAATCCGAAGAATGATATCTGCTGGCTACAAAATGGCAAACGGGGATGCAGAGACCGCTAGGCAGGAGCCCACTCCCCGTGATATGGTGGTCATCAGTACACGAGAAGCGTCTAGGCTCTTTGGACAGTCGGCTAGTCGCATGAAAGGAGTTTCTGTACGTCGAGCTCGTGGTTTTTATAACCGCTCCTTTGACTAATCAATCTCCGTCTTTCGAAGTTCGTCACAAAGGACCCGCCTCAGTGTCAGTAGCACCATCTTGCGAGTTGAATGACATTATCTGACGCGCCCTCGTTCTATTGTAGTCATTGGTCATTACTATCACTTCACAGCTGGTATGAGCATGTACCAATTTTATCGGCATCGCGCTGCGCCTGACAATTCAAAACTATCTCTAGAGGTCTTCTTCGGTCTTTGGCGCACGTACAGTTCTCTGGACCCCTTGATCACTGCGACCGGCGAAACATCCCTGCCCGAGCCCAGCCGTCTGATCATGCCCCATTGTCCCTACGGCGATGATTGGCGCGACGAGGCCGGGCTCAATCACATCGTACTACGTGCAGGGATTCCATCCCTGGCATTTGAATACATGGAGGACTGGCAAGAACGTGCGAGCACTAATCAACCCTACATCATGGATCGCGTCGTGCTGACGGCACGGACCACCGTACATCGAGCCAAAGATATGGCGTTGGACGACAAGATCAGCGCCGTTGCTGCTAGACTCCCCGGTAGTGCCAACTGGTGGATGCCAATACGAAATAATGTCGTCGAATTCGCTGGAGGAGGCGAGTTGCCCGCTCCGAATGTCAGACCGGTGATCACATACATCTCGAGACAGGGTCGGAGCAGAGCGCTCGATCCCGATAGTCATGATAGCTTGGTTACGGCGTTGAAGAACTTGGAGACTACTCATGGATATGAACTGAACATCGTGGTGATGGAGGAGTTGACAAAGCTTGAGCAGATTTGGCTCGCCGCACGGACAACGGTGAGCCCGATCGATCTAAGCCGTTAGTTGTCAAGAGACGAACTCATCAGTCATCGCTGTTATAGATTATGATCGGCGTCCACGGCAATGGACTCACGTCGTTGCTCTGGATGCAACCAAGCCCGTTCGCCACCGTCATCGAGATCTCTTACCCGAACGGCTTCGCGTCTGACTATCAGGTACCCGCGCGCGATCTTGGCATACAGTATTATGGAGTGTGGAATGATCAGTAAGTGCAACGGTGTGTCTCAGCAAAGAAGGAATGTCGACTGATTCACATCGACATCTTGTGTTTCGATCAGTTATTTCCATGGCCAGAGCAAACAAAAGCCTACGAGACATCAACCAGAAGGCTTCCACGGCAATCAAATTCCCGTGGATGGCCCGACAGTCGCTCAGCTTTGCGTCCAACGCCTCACGAAACCAGGACTACGGAGGTCCAAGATGGATGGCGTTAAACAGGATTTAAACACTTGAATCATGGTCCCGGCGATAAATATGGCGTATTTATATGATCGATAGACGACGTTTCGATAACTGGGTTATCAATAAACGTTGGGGTCCTCTGACATTCCTTCACTTTCGCGACCTGGACATTGCAAGACTTGCAGGTTGGCTTTTGTTATAAATCTCTTTTTGCTTCCATAGTCAGGTCGCTTTGTTCTACTTGCCGTTATGGAAGGAGATCCATCCAAGTCTGTTATTATACGAATCATGTCCAAAAGTAATCGGTATCCTTGTACCCCAACAGCATTCGAGGATTTGTGCCAGTTGTATCAGCATATGGAACTTTTGGCCAAACTCGAGGGTGTCAACAGCTGCCGTCCCATCCATCCGATTCGACCTTTCTCCCCCCCTTTTTTTAATAAAAGAAAATGCTAGCAGCGTGTTCGCGCTTGCCGGTACAGATACAAACCGGCGGAGATGGCTGGAGGTCGTGATCAGATTGTACCAGTGTCCATTAAAGGTCCCAATCACCAGGAAAAGCGACGTGAACTAATACAGTTCCCGTCTGTGAGATTACAAGAATATGACAATGCGATTCAGTTCTATAGCATAGACGTGACGTGTAGACGACAACTCGTTAGTTCAAACGAGCGGACACAACATAAAGCCATCGCGCACCTCTGGTATCCTAAACACTGTGATCTCCTGCTGCTTGAAGTATCTCCGATTCTCTTCATCAATGAGGACGAGGTTGAGGTAGTATCGTGTGCTGAACTTCTTATTAACGTCTCGGAATGTCGGCGTCAGTTCGAAGCCTCCGAGGAATAACCGTATCGGGATCGTTTCTCCTGGTGAAAGCCATATGGTCTTGAGCCCCTTCGCGAAATCAATCATAGTTGAGTCGAAGCGTCACGTACCTCGCACAGGTGCGCCATCCATGATCTCAAACTTTGTGATGGTTTCACTCTCATTATATTGATTCGGCACCGCGCCAGTCGTCTCCCTCCGTATGATCGAAAGCTCCATATGCTTAATTTTTATTCGTACAAGCAGGAAGTAAATCTTGCCAACGATCACATCTTTGAGATGGTATCTTCATGAGCGCGTTCGAGAAGGGTAAGAATTTAACCGTATTCCACAAGGGTCATTGAAGAGATACATGAATGATGCTCACTTCGACTTGTTGTATTCGAACTCAATGTGCAAGCAGTCCTCTATCCCCACTTCCATCTTGATGGCGTTGTTGCTGTCCGGTGGCATTCGGAATGAGTGTACCCATATGTCCTTTTCCTTGACAACCTCCGCCAGACGCCGCGCAATCGTTGCTCGGACGAAATACCTGAGGATTAGCGTACAATAATCTGGTCAGTCGAGGGACTCTAAGAAAAGTTCGAATGTTGTTCAAAAGAGTATTGAATTTAATTACCGTAGTTTGACGTTGATCCCTTGATAACTCTCATATTGCTTCTCCACGTTCTTGAAATGGAAGTCAAACGTTTGGCCTTGCCGCAGCTCCCCTGGCGCGGCAAGTTCTTGTGATAAAGACAGGAACTCATAGTGGTTGCCGCGGTCATAGAAAAGCTCTACAGTTCAAGATCGTCAGCGCAAGGCGTCCAATCCCCGTCAGATGGTGCAGATTGGAATGCACCTATACTCCCAACGAATTCGACCTTGATCCCATCATGAACGAGCTTCTTTCCGTCCCGTAGCCGTACTATTGCCTATACGGGATGCAATGTCAAGACTCAAACTGCGGACACGAAATATGCGCAACAACACTGAACACACCTGACCGATGACAGACTCTCCATCAAAGTAGACAGGGTTTGACTCTTTTCTGTCCTTGTCACCCTTCACGTCGACCTGCTTGCGTTGGTCCTCCCCTTCTAACCGGATTTCGACGTCGACTGGCGATGCAAAGAAGAACGCCATGGTACGCAATAGCTGTGTGGAGCTGGTCAAATGTTGAGAGAGACTCGGCAGAGAGAATCCGAAGCAGCGAATTCAGATTCAGGGGATGCGCTGGAATTGCAATCGCGGGCGCAGTGATGATGTGCCAGTCGCCGACATGGACATTACCCCCTGAAGCGACACGGTTTGCTCAACGTTCTTCCACCAGCCTGCTTCAGCCTTCAGCCGGTTGTCCGCAGCTGTCGTTGTATCAACACCCTACTCTCAGCTTAGGATCGGAAAGTAGAAGCACTGTTCAGTATTTGCGTACATTGAGGACTTAAAATTAAGCCACTATTGCAGTGTGCTGGTCCTTCAACTTCACCACGTTCCTTCATCTCCATAAAACGGGACGCTCTTCTTTCTCGTCGCACTAATGGGATTGCAAAATGGTGGGAATATAAATTGCTCATAGTCTGCCTTCGGTGAAGGACAGCGGTTCTCCGAAGGGATTATTTTGATCACCCTCCAAGTCCTGGGAAACCCAAGGTGTCAGATGGAGAGATCATGTAGACCACGTGGAAGTAAGTTCTCGGTATACTGTTTTGCTCTGTACTGACGGTGCGTTCATCCGTTCGAGGTTAAGCTTTGGGCCAGGAACGACTCCTGAACTCGATAGCCAAGCCATATTGCATTGGTCGATCTATGCCTACCAGCGGGCCATGTCCATGAGCGAATACCGCTCAATTGTGTACCAGCTCGACATGGGTCCGTCGCTCGACGCGTTTTGCGACGCGTCCTGGACACAAGCTTGGTCGATGTGCCTCGTAAGTACTCTCCCTCCTTGTGCCACTCTCCTCAAGTTTCATTCCTGTCTACTCGCTGCCCCTCCAATTTTCTGTCCTTCGCTGCTCGACGCTGGCTGCGTCGGTCTCGAGCCCCCACCCCACTTATTTATACCATCATCGCCAACAACACCCCATCGCGAGCGACGGCGGTCACCCAGACAGCTCTCGTTTACATCATGCATCTCTCTTTATCTCACTTATTTATCTTTTTATCAATACTCTGCACCACAGCCTACGCACAACAGAACCCACCGGTCGCACGCATCGGCGTCGCCTACACACACTCGTTTCCTCAATCTGTCATCTTTCCATCGGCAGCATATCCAACCGAAGCAGCAGCGTTCGTATATACAGCCGACGCGATACCTGGATGGCTCACTTTTACCCAGCCCGATAACACTCCCCCCACATTGGATCCTATCCTCACGTTCAGCGGTACGCCCAAGGCTGATGATGATCCCTCAACCTGGGTCAAGATCGTTCGCACATCATCCGCCGCCCAGAATGCCACCACTATGACGCGAGGGTTCCGGCTCTTCGTCTCGGGTGATGCACCCCCAACCATTGACCTATCTTTCACCACTCAAATCTTCGGAGGTGGCACCGAATCATCATTATCGGCTGTCCTCAGCTCTGTATCTACACTCCCAATCAATATCACCACAGACGGCACACCGGCCCTTGGCGTCCCATCGACCTGGTCCTTCAGCATCGGCTTTCGCAGTCAGTCGTTTCGATCGAGCGCAGCTCGACAGCTCTACTACACAGCAACACTAGCGGATGGTCAACCACTCCCGACATGGCTCACGTTTGCGAACAAGACGATGACGTTCGGAGGTTTCGCCCCGGACCTCTATGAATCTCGCATGATCCTACCACAAGCATTCAATGTGTCTGTAGGCTGCACGGATGTCTGGAGTACGGAACCAGCAGTCAGCCAAGCGTTCATGGTGGTCGTCACGCCTGACGCTGACCAGACTACATCGCTTCTTGCGCTTGGCGGCATTAATGTCACAGTGGGGACGCAGATCAGTTACAACGTGCAGCAGGCGTTGAACCTTGCTCTGCAAGGGATGGCGTCTACCTCTTCACCTAACATCAGCACATCTGTAGACGAACTGGCAATTAGCGTTGACCTCAGTCAATCCAGTACCCTTCAATGGCTCAGGTGGAATACGTGAGTGATATGATCGCAGTTGGTGTCGGTTTCGCGTCCTTTTCCAGCATTCTAACACACCTCGTGAACGTTGTGAAATAGGTCGGACTTCACACTCGTCGGCACTGTCCCAGATGTGTACGGGAACACGACCAACGCGACAGTCGTCGATATCCCCATTTCCATATCCTCTACACCGTCGAGCTTCCTCGCGAACGCATTCCCAATCGCCAACCTCTCTATCCCGTTCAACATATATCCGTCGCCGTTCAACCCCAATCTTCCGTTCAACGTCTCTCTGCCAAGCTCCCTCCAGCCCAACGACACGTTCTATGTAGACCTTTCCGGATGGTTACTCGGCAATGGGACTGTACAGATCGTGCCCGTGTCAGGTCCTCTCTCAAACGGTCTCTCCTACAACGTCTTGAACAACACATTGGAAGGCTCAATACCCGTTGCCTTAACTTCAAACTCAACCTCTGTGGTGATGATCTCCGTCACAAGCCAGGATAACGGCGTCACAACTTCCAACACCATCAACATCGCCTTTCCCTCCCCTCTCATCAAGCCCACGACGAATAACTCGTCCAAATCGAACGAAGGAGCCGGTGGTGGGAAGCGGTTGCCAAAGTCTGTGATCATCGCTTTGGCCGTGATCGTGGCCCTCGTCGCCGTGTTCGGCCTGTTCGCCGTCGTGTGCTGTCTCTCTCGAACGGCCGCCGTCAGGCTCGACAGAGTTTTACGACGAAATGTGGGGGATAGGGAACATGATGAAAACGCGATGGACTTTCATGACGCCTCTCGGAACAGCTACTCGCGACCGTATGAGAAGTATCGGGGGTCGGGAGACACTACAACCGTCGTTGGGAGTGGAGGTGGAGCTGGGAAGAAGTTTAGCGTGAACCTTGCGACCCCCACGGCGGGGGCTGATGGTCGGATCAACGATACACCGACACGTCAAGATGGAGGCCTTGGACACAAGGCAACTATCTTGTCCCTCCCTAAGTCCCCCAAGGCGCGAGAACCTGATTTCGACATGGTCAATGTTGCGAGTAGCAGTGCGGCGACACCCGTGATAGTTATGAGAAGTCAAACTCAGGAGAAGGGGGGGATGGCGCAGGACGGGCAAATTCTTCCTCAACTCGCTCTGACGAAACCATCGAGTCCTTCGCCGAAGAAACCTCAGACGGCGCCGATAATGGAGAGGCCCCTCCCTGCGCCGATTGGTCCCGTCGGACACTCGCAGACACACTCTCGAAACACCTCGGCATCGACCACTACGCTTGACAAGCCGAAGCGTATGTCTTTGATGCGTGTCTTCCGCCTGAAATCCAACATGGCCTCGGCCTCATCATCTCCCACTCGACACAAGGCCTCAAATCCTCGACGATCCGAAGCGGATGCGGATTTCTCTGGTATCAGCGGAAGCGAGGATGGAGGAGGCGGACGGGGGTCCAAGAAGCGAAAATCTGCGGAATATGAAGACTTGCCAGAAAGGGGAATGTCGGGGAGGTGGTCATGCTCGAGATACTCGACGGATACCTTCTCGTCGACTGGTACTGGAAGCTGGGAGAGCGAGGAGCTCTGGCGAAGTCAGAAGCAAGCCGGGATGGAACCCTCCAACTCGAATCCCAACCGCTCCTCCAAAGCATCCAAACGAAGGCCTCATCAACACACTTCTTGCCAGCCAGTCCTCAAGAAGGAGGTTTCGCCGTCTCAATATAGTGGCAGAACGATGGCAGAGCAGCTCAGGAAGAAGATGGCCAGGATGGGTGGTGGGATATCCGAGGCCGTTGTGGATTCGGACGGCACACCTGATTCAGTCATCCCCCGTCGCCGTCACGACTTCCGTCCGCCAAAGAACAGGGCATCGGGAGGCATCTTCAGCGAAGAGGAAGGGGAGTACACCAAGTACGAGGAGGATGTCTTTGGTGTAGTTAAAGCGGTGTCTATCCCGAAGACTATAGGAAGTAAGAGTCCACATCGTCGAGCAGCCAGGTCGTCATCCTCGCTGCTACCTTCCCCGATGCTCCTCGCCGATGTCTCAGGTTTAGCGAAGCGAAAGGGTCCGGTTATGGCAGCGCATCGATCGAAGTCAATCTCTGGGTCGGAGGCGGATGAGGTCGGGAGGTCGTTTCCGGACGAGAGTCTTCACTACGAAGAGTACGGCGATTGGCTAAAAGCGACGATGCTGGCAAGCGGAGATGAAGACAATCATTCGGGCGACGACGATACCGACGATCCAAGGGCGAGCTCATACCACCAAGCGGCTTTGGTGTCCATCGGGGGAAACCTTGCTCTACGACAGGCGTTGGTATCCCCACTGAAGGTCACCCCCAATGCAACGAGCCCTCAGCCTCACGTGAATCCGAATATATCCAAGTCTATTTCTTTGGACACGCCGAGCCCAGTCTTGGTTACTCAGGCGGTGGCCTACGGGGATGCTCTTCGGAGCTCGGAATCCTCTGACGAGTCTTCGCCCGAGCTTCAGTTCCCTCATAGCCCGAACGACGACCTCTCCCCTCAGCCCAACTCTTCCATGACGTCCATTGATACCCCCTCCATCGTCTTGAGCTCTTCGACGAGTGTGGATCGACTTAAAGGATTGGGGTACTCGGAGAGCGAGGTTCGGCTGCGTTCGATCTATCCGCTGTCGCAGTCAAAGCAGACCGTTAGGCTCGTTCACTCCGACGAACACGTCAACCTGTCCCCGGACTCGATCTCTTCGATGGTTCAAACTCATGCTCACGCTCAGGAGAAGACGACGCTCCCGAAGTCGCCGACGATCGTTGTTCAGGATACATCGGACTTCAGTCACGGCCCTGGAGGTGATGTGCCTCTCCAAGTCTTACCCGCTGGTCGACCGTTCTCGCTCCCCCTCAAGCGACTAGTTGCCACCAACGCTCCATCCGGTCGGTCGACCCCAGTCTCATTTGCCTCTTCCACCACCTCTTCGGCACATCACAGGACAGTTATAATCGCCAAACTCGAGAACGATGTCGATCTGCCCGAGTGGCTCCATTTTGACCCGCACGCCGTGGAGTTCTGGGGCAAGACGAGGGAGGAAGATGCAGGTGGGCATTGGGCAGTGAAGATCGTGGAACATAGGCCTGCCATTGGCCTACCTCCGAATGGTAGGAGGACGCCGTCGATGATTCTGGACGAGGGGAGGATCGTCGCGAGGTTGATAATGGTCGTTTCTTGGTGAGTCTGGTACTCGCAAGCTGGAATTAGGAATCCCGAATGATCTGACAATTTATTTTTTTACTCAATCCTTCCAGATACAATCGCGTCGTTTTGTGGATATTGTCAAGGCCCTTCATTTCTATCTTTCTCGTGGTCATGGACGCGGTTCAACCTATCTTATCTATCTTCAGTATCTCTCTTTCTCTCTCTCTCTCTTTCCGGGCTCTGTTCTACCGTTTGTTGAGATGAACCCCTCCACACTCCTTATGTCTCCTAGGTTGCATGTTTGTGTAGTATTAGTAGTAGAAATCGGAATGCCTGGTGCACTCAAGGACTGCAACTGCCAGTACACGCGAACTCTGACACATGCATTGAAATCAGACCTCGCAAATTTCTTCTGCGTAGCAAACAACACGCAACATGGACACCAAAAGGAAAAGGGGGGTTGTATCGCGATTCAAAAGGATGAATAACAACGAACGAAAGAAAGGGGAGAGGGCACACGGTATATAAACAAAGTATGATGACAAGTGAATGTTGATGGAGGAGGACTGGGTGTTTCTTTTCTACTTCGTCTACGAAGGAATTTGCAGTTGATTAGGATGGGGGGTTGGGATGAGGCGTCTTCATGGCCACATTTTCCTTTCTACAAGGAGAACAGAGCGACACCCGCTGCAGCGGCGGCCAGGAAAGGAGCAAAGCCGATGGCGAGGGCGTTCGCTGAGTTTTTGGTGGCAGTTGCTGATGGAGCAGCGCTGGGGTTAGTGGTGGCGGCGGCGGCGGCAGCGCCAGTGGTGGTGGCAGCGCCGCTAGCAGCGGTACTCGTGGCGTTGGGAGCGAGCAAGGTGGAAAGGAGGATCGTCTGAGTGGACGATCCCTCAAGGATGATCTCGCCAGATGCGGTGGTCACCGTGACAGCCTAACGGATCGCGTCGCGGTCAGTCACGATATAAATAACACGGGTCCAAAAACAAAAAGGAAACAATGGGAATACGACAAACGTACAGCAGCAGCGCACAACGACGCAGATTGCGCGTTGGCCGTGGCGGCATCACTTGGACTACAGTTGTCGGTGAAGCATTTGTAGGTCAGGCCGACGTATGCGGCGCTGTTGCACAGACAGACGTCGTCTGTCGGGGAGCAGCTGCCATAGTTGCTGGTTATCGTGAGGCACGGCAAGGAGCAGGCTAATCGAAAAAGTGTGTGTACACAAAATCCATTATTTTTTTAAATCAGTTTCGTGGATGGGATCAATTGATTATGGCTAGCAGAGACACGGAGACGTACTGGGGAATCCGCCTTGACGCTTGAAAGGAGTGGAAGCGACCGACGCGACGGTGACAGCAGCGATGAGGATGGTGGAGAAGCGCATTGTGGACGTGGTTTATATGGACAACAAAGGTGGAAGAGCAAGGTGAATGTGGAGAAACGAATGAGGGAGAGATATGTAAATTGGAGGGGAAAGAGGAGCTGAGATTCTTTCAAAGGACAACATGAGGCCCAGTTTATATATCTTAAACAGCGGTCAGGACTGGGCTTAACCCGGCGCCGTCACGACTTCTGTCCACCGAAGAATAGGGCATTAGGAGGCATCTTCAGCGAATCGATGTGTCTGGGATCTGAAAAGAGGAAATAAAGGGAGATGACGGCGGCGTGGACCTTGTGCTAAGATCACGCGCATTCAACCCCCTTGTGTCCCAAGTGAGTACATAGGCTCCGCAACATCCTTTATACATATGTATTTAGTTTCTAGTGAACCCCGCCGATAAATATCCAGTATGCCGTACTAAAGTGTCAACATATCGATTTGCATCGAATACCTGCATTCGAGAGTGTTTTTGACCCATTTCGGTCATTATTTGCAAGCGCAATCTAGTAATCAATCATGAGAGCCCTTAATGGTGCTGTAAGCTCTGAGTCTTTGGATTGTAGTACATACTCTGTCGTCAGGGACAGCATGTACACTCTCGTATATAGTCCCAAGGGCTTTCCGTTCCTCTATTCCTACAGTCATGGACGGGGTTTTCGTTCATCCTCTCTTCCGTATTTCTCTCCCTCTTGGTTTTGGTCCGCCGCTTATTGAGATGGATCCTTCAACACTCCTCAGGTCGCCCAGATGACACCTGTGTTGTGCGAGTAGTATGCCTCTCTGTCTACCATACGGCAGGTGATCCAACAGCCAATATGAGAAGCGAACGCACTCTGTTGTCTATGTCGAAAACCTATGCAATTCTTTCCGCCTAGGTAGCCAGTAGCACACAAAAGATCAAAACAACACCCCAAAAAGGGAGAACCGAATTCGCGGATTCAAAAATGAATAACAGCGAACGAAAAAGGGGACCGTATCGCGATTCAAAATATGAATAACAGCGAACGAAACAAAGAGGGGAAAGATGCAGCAGGATATATAAACAAGATATGGAACAAGTGAATGTTGGTGGTGGGGGGGTTGAGAGGGTTGTGGTGTTTCTTTTCCGCCTTCGCGTTCGAAGGAAATCGCAGTTTATCGAATGGTGGATGTGGAGCGGAGCGTGTTCCCATCTACAATGAGAGGAGAGCGAGTCCGGCGGCGAGGGCCAAGAAAGGAGTCGAGCCAACGGCGATGGTGTTCGCAGAGCTCTTAGCGACTGTTGCTGAAGGAGCTGCGCTGGTAGTGGCAGCAGCGGTGGTAGCGCCGCTTGCAACAGTACTTGTCGCGTTGGCTGCTCCACCAGTCAAGGTGGAGAGGAAGATCGTCTGGGTGGACGAGCCCTCGAGGATGATCTCGCCAGGCGCGGAGGTGACAGTGACGGCCTATTGCGACAGTCGGTCAGTCGCAATATCAACACATGAGCGTTGGAACAAGACAACTTACAGCAGCGGCGCACAACGACGCAGATTGCGCGTTGGCCGTAGCGGCATCACTCGCGCTACATTTTCCGATGAAGCATTCGTAGGTCAGGCCGACATAGGTGGCGCTGTTGCACAGGCAGACGTCGTCCGTCGCGGAGCAGTTGCCGTAGTTGGCGGTCACCGTGAGGCACGGCAAGGAGCAATCTAATCAAGGTGTGCGTACACAGGCATCGTCATGTTAGGATTTGTGTATGGACCGATTGTGGCGGTTTGACGGATGCGAGGAGACAGAGACGCACCGGGGAATCCACCTTGACGCTTGAAAGGAGTGGAAGCGACCGACGCGACGGTGGCAGCAGCGATGAGGATGGTGGAGAAACGCATTGTTGTGTTGTTTGATAGTTTTTTAAGACGGGAAAAGGTGGAGGAGTAAGGTGAAGGGGGTGGAACGAAGGAGGGAGATAAGTCGGAGGGGAAGAGGAGCGAAGCGTCTGTCTTTCTTTCAAAGGTTTGAGCACGAGGCCCCGATTTATATATCTAAGCAACGGTCAGGACTAGGGCTTGGCCCGAGGGAGGGCAGGCGCAGGCTCAAAGTGGACTTTGACCGGCCCTGACCGGGGGGAGGGGGGCAATCCGAAACGGAGGCTTGGGACGAAGTATTGCTTCCTTTGTCCTGGATATTGTAAACCGCTAGCTCTTGAGCCTATTGTCTAATGAAAGTGGCAGTCGGCACAGGGAGCTGTGATCCATGGTCATCATCGCTGAGACACCCGCACGTCCACACAACGAGAGTTAAAGTGGCCTTTGTACACAAGATAAAAAGAATGGCGAAGTGCGAATTTATCCATGCCTGGACCTGGGGCACGTTGTGTGCGAAAAGTAGGGTCATTGAGCTTGGAAAGGTGCATCTTGCGCCGATAGAAGGGGCCACCACATGAAAACTCAATTGATCTCACCTTGGCTTTTGCCACCGATGGCAACCAATCCCATCTGGTTGCTGCAAAAAACTTATCGTTGAACACATGATGCAACTTGGTAGAAGATAAGCGCTCACTCCCAAAGCCTAAACTAACCTCCTATCTGATAGCTATGACAAGGTGGCTAAGAGGATGTACTGAACAGCTTGGCTTCTCTGCCGTTCGGCGCCGCCTACGAGCACACACAAGCGTGCCCATTGAGCGAAAAGCCTTCCATATCAGGTCTCCCAGTCCAGATTACAATTTCCCAGGTCCCGATGTGCATCGCACACAAGCCCCTAAGATGGCCAGGCACGGCCGCTCATCTTCGACATTGAAGCGTCGTTCGTTCATCCCCCGGTCATCTCCTTTTCTTGCCCGTCTGCGGTGCACACTCTATAGACACCAAGACGCACCTTGATCCCTCTCATACAGAAAACACTGAGTTGCAGATCTTCACTTTGGGTCGAACCCTCCCCCACGCTCGTCGAATGTCGGTGTATGAGCGGAGATGGCCAAGGGTAGTCATAGCCAAAGAGTGCCTCCAGCTACCCCCACCAAAATTTCTCCCTTATTGGGTAAGGTTCAAGTACAATCGGGGAGCCAGTGAAGGTGTTGCAACCCATTGTTAAAACCCCGTAGACAATGCTGACCTCATCTTTCTTCCTCCGGCGATTCGCACGCCTCTGCAAGTCAACCGAATTGCGAAGCCGGTCCTAGTCGACGTCCAAATCAACAACCCCTTACGATGGTGAGTCTCTTGGATCCGTGGAGATAGTGTGCTGGTGCTGCACTCTCACGATTAAGGCTGGAGAAGGCCTGGTACTGGAAGGGACGCTCAAAGAGTGAGAGCTAGGATGGATATGGGATGGAGGGCTGCAGCACCTGCACACCCCTTGCGAACCTCGCCACCTAGGTCTCTAACCAGTCGCTCGCTTTCTCTGTCTAGGCACCAACTAAGAAAGAAGGCAAGAAGGTGGATCGTCTATTTCTACACATTGCGCTTGGGCCCCCAAACTTATGATCCCTCTTGCATCCTATTTAGGGCACCAAGACTCGCTCCGCCCTCCAGGATGTCGTCACCCGTGAATACACCGTCGTACTATCCAGATTCACTCAGGGGAAGAAGTACAAGAAGAAGTCTCCCATGGCTATGCGAGGCATCATGACTTTTGCGACTCAGGTCATGGGTACCAAGGACGTACGGGTGGACCCAAAGCTGAACGAAGCGGTCTGGAGTAGAGGGATCAAGAACCCGCCGAGGAGGATACGAGTACGGTTTGAACGTAAGCGTCTTATGTTTGTCGTCATTGTCTGGAAGAGGGACAGACTTCTGAAGTGATTGGATGGATGATCTATGTAGGGAAACGAAATGACGATGAGGACGCGAAGGAGAAGCTATACACATATGCCACACACGTCGTCGTCCCAAACTTCAAGGTGAGGAGCTATGCGATGACCAGAATTGACCCCTTTTGATATGAACCTTTGAACACATATTATAGGGTTTGGAACACATCGTCGTGGATGCGGAGTAGACCTTTCCCCTTCTCTTTGCATTTGTATATTGTCTTCCCTACCCGTGACTATGACAGTTTTTTTTTCCTTGCGAGAGTCGTTAGGGGCTGGATGGCGCTGCCGTAAGCCGCCTCATGGGAATCTCCTCCATGCGGCATCTCTTTATGAACCATGTCTTCACCGACTCGCTAGGCACCTCACGCAGCTGAGAGAAAATCGATAGATTGTTCTTAAAAGTCCATTATTCGAAGTACATTCGACGGGCAAAGGACGGCTCTTGAGCTGACCGCCAGCGGTAACAAAAAAAGCTCCCGACCGTCATGAATCCAGATTTCGACCTAGTGGTCGTTAAAAACCACCACTAGCAAACAAGGTTACTAGACGTCACGGATATTGATCTTGACGAAAAGCGTTGAGAAGAGGTATTGTGACATCTGCTGATCATGTAAGGGCAGATGCCGATAACCTTTAAAGGAATAACAAAGACATATTAGAACGGTTGTGTGCGGTAGAATAAAAGTCGGAGGAGAGACGTACCCATCATCAAACTCCCCAAGCTCACGCAATACACCCCCACAGGATTCTCCTCGCTCTCTCCTCGATCCCTCACCTCAAATCTCACAAACACCAAGTCCTTCATGTCACCCGCCAGATCAAAGGGGATCGACATCTCATGTTGCCACAATGGATTGAACCCGTTGTTATCGATGACGTGTGTCCGCATCGACACCGTCCTCGCCGACGCGGCCACCCCGATAGGATGATGATGTGTATGCGCAGATGCGTAAGCGTGCGCTGCAGCGGCGGCGGCAGCTGCACGTCGCTTCGTTGGAGAGTATGAGAGGAGGCTGGAGGCGGATGATGATGACGCTGCTGCCGCTACTGATTCCGTCTCCGGGGGTGGAATGGACCAGTCCGGGACGTGGAGCGACACCTCGACGAATGGGTCGATGATCGCCTTTGTATGGAGCTCTCGGCCTTCGCGGTCCTTTGGTCGAGGCAGCTGCTGAGCGGATATGATCTTGCAGCAGGGATGAACAAAAGAGAAAACAGGGATGTCAGCCAGTGATGTTCTGGGAAGAAAATTGACAGCTTCCTTTCTCGGTATTTTGGTTATACTCACCGTTACGTCCAAGTAGTGCTTTGTGAGGGTCGTCAGTGACTGCTTGTCCTTGAGCCTCAACGCCTCGGGCTTCAACACCATGCCACATCCTCCATTCCGCTGGAACATTGCATGGTTGATCATGTACCCAAGATCTGCAATGTGATTGTATAAGTAAGCCTGACACCACGCCATCCCATGAGGGGGGAAGGGAAGAGAAGCTCACCAGACGTCTGCCAGTTGAGAGCGACTAGGTGCGCGCCCGACGCCCAATACCTGTGCGGCTCATAATTAGTTGAACTCATCCTCGTCCCCTTTGGATATATCCGGATCATATGCGTTCGATTGTGCTTGATCAGATCCACCATTGACGCCTTCATGATCTTGCTAGCCGTCTTCTCCGAGAGCGAGAAGAGGTGCACGGGCTCGTACGTCTCTTTCTTGTTCAGGCCCTTGCATTTGACCCCGACAGTGTAGAATAGGAGCGCCGAGAACTCTTCAGACACTTTGGCTTTCGCCTTGGAGCTAACACCCTGCGCTGGCGATACTCCCCGAGCGGGGAATTTGCCTCGGGAGAGGAGAGCGCCAGCACCTCCCTCGCGTACCTTCTCCATCAAACCTCGCAAGCCTGTGGCTTCCTGCTCTGAGGCGGAGGAAGTTGTGTCGGTTATAGATGAATCAGCGTCGACATTTACGTCCTTATCTTCCAGCGGCGTATCTTGAGCAGCATAGAGCTTCTTCGCCTATGGGATCACATATTAGAAAACCTCTGGCGGATTGAAAATTCTCACTTTTATCCTGGTACTCACCTTCAACAAGATCTTCCCCTTGAGGTCGTCTGGACTAGGCAAGACACGCACGCCTTCTTGCCGCTCGTGCTCTCTTCCCGGCAAAGGGCCACTCAGTAGAGCATTTCCAAACTCCTCTCGGAAGATGCGTGCCAGCAGATTCTGCTGATGGACGCTGCAGTGGATCTCACAGGAGATAATGATCGGATATGGCGAAGCGACGAACGCGTACTTCATGATGGCACGCGAGACCTCGCGGACGGAGACCTTGCTGGTGAGCGTGCGGCCGTGATAAACGCAGGGCTCGACGTCACCATCCCAGATGTCCACTGCAGCGTCAAGAAGGTGTGTGTCAGCCGAACGTTGCGCAACTTCCTCCTCGCAAAGGAATGATTTCAGGCGGTCCGGTATACACTCACATTCTACGCTTCGACAGCCTTGCAAGAGCACCCTGATATATCCCTCACAGGTACTCTCACCCACAAGCTGACTTCCAACCAAGTACGTGTTGTGAGATGAAGATATGAAGTATTCGCTTATGGGATGTGTCATGTCTTGATAAGTTTGACCGGCCTGATCAGAGAACGCTGCGTTGTCCGATGACATGAGGAAGGTCGTGAAGCTGGCCAGCGTAATAAAGGGTGGGTCATCGAGAGTGGCGGGCGGCAGGGGTGGCAATGGCATGCTTATGTTCATCTCTTTTATCGCTGTAGCCAATGCATGTGAGGAATTCACATGGTGACTTGTTAACACAGGGGTGTGCGTGTTCGAGGTCGGCAATGCCTTTGATTCTGACGGCCCACTATACTTTTCGAACAGCTGTCGCAATTGTTCATCGTTGAGTGCCGTCTATGAGAAGGGTAGCATAAGGGTTAGACAGAAATCTAGAGAATCTCGAGGACAGATGTGCTGACCTTCTGTGTCTGACGCATCAGGTTCTCAAAGTTATGGTACTCCATCCTGCCTCCCGTCGAGTATTGACTGTACAGCTTTTCGATATCTGGCCGGGCCTTGAGTAAAGTAACAAAGCGTCGGAAATCGTTAAAGTCCAGGTGGCCGTCTCGGTCCGTGTCGACTTGCTGCTCAAGCCTTAGGCGTCAGCATTGGTATTCTGAAGACCCGATAAAGAGATTCTTCTCACTTCAAACTTTGCCCAAAGGTCAGACCTCGGCGAGTAAATGTTCAGCCGTGTGCACATCTTCTCAACCTCCCCGAAGTCCAGCCTCGAGTCCTCCGAGGTGTCCGCTGCCTTCCAGTACTGCTTCTCCCAGACGAGCTGCCTCCGTTCCATGTTTCCAAGACCGCTCATCAGCTCTCGTCGGAGGGAGTGTAGCTTCCGCAATGTCGTGTTCCACATGTGAAAGACGTCGACGGAGAGGGCCACGACGTGAAGTGTCTTATACTTCCCATCACACAGGTAAATGATCGTCATCCATCGCGGTTCCGCGTCCTCAGCGATTTTGAACAGCTCGCGATAGTTACGGGCGTTCGCTCCAGTCCGCATCTCGCGAATATTTTCGATACTGACTAATAAAAGAAGTTGGGCGTCAATTCCGCAAGTCTCGGGCGAATCAAAGTGGCAAGAAAGGGACGCACTGAGACCGCCTGTCCGAGATTCCCAAAGGACTTGACCTTGATCCGCATCCAACCAGAACTTGCGCAATTTAGTGCCCTGTTTTGCTGATATCTTCAGCATCGGGGTTCCCTGCTGCAAGAGTGCCGGGACTTTGATCTCTTCGATAAGCTCGTAGTGCTCGGCCGTCGATCCTTCGGGGAGAGGCAGGATATCACACCTGGAAGGACTGTCCGGGGATTGTACCATCTCGGCTTGGTCCATTGAGAGCGACACTCTGTGGGATGCGGCAGCGGATTTGGAGAAGAGTGTTCTGAAGCGCGGTAGAGACGGATTCCTAGCGAGACCGGCGGAAGAAGACCTGAATATTGGCCTGAGACCTCCAGAATCGGATAGAGCACGGCGCTTCCCTTCGAGAGCAACAGTCTTGACTTTAGTGTAGGCTTTGAGTGTAACGCCCAGGGGATCGCGAGAGGTGGAAGGGCTGCGTAAGTCGATGTGTTCTGATTCTGGGCCGTTATAAGGTTGCCCAGAAACAAATATTCTCGGAGCCGTGATTGAAGGGAGCAAATGGCTGTCGGATTGATCAAGATCCCGAGGCTGCGGTGAGGTGGCAGTGGGTAGTAACACGTGTCTAGAGCGTGATGTAAGTGCCTGAGCCATATGTATAGGTTCAAACGGACACGGGTTCTTGGCACAAGTTCCAGACAAAGTGCAACGGGTTGGAGTTTATAAGTAGTGAAAACAGGCTGGTGAGGGATGTGAGGAGGAAGGCATCGAAGTCTATATAAATATTTGAGGTGGGGCGCTGAGTACCTTGCACTTCCCTCAAGTTCTTATCCCGACACGAATCAGATGTGCCAACGGTTGTCAAGTATGACTCCGTATGAGGCTTGAGGTGAGCCTGATGGGGATAAATGAATGCTTGAAGAAGTTGAACACTGGACGAAATGTGGCACGCGGGGCAAGCGGACGCTCTATCCGGAAGAACGTCCAGGTATAGCAGTGCACCGCAGCAGACGTGTCGATGCTCTCGAGATACCTTCTCAAGAGTTACCATCGGCAGTGCAAAGAATCCGAGAGGATCATCAGGTCCCGAAAGCAATGCTCGGCTAGCTGAGATTAACTCGAGTGGCTTGGGTACGTTAGACCCTGACCTGGCCTCGTTCGAAATTTCCGTTAAACTCCGTCCCTCAGCATTGGATCGAACGAACTCCCATGGCAGAAACATCCTCAAATGCAGGCAGCGAGAACCAAGTCGGAAGACTGGCAAGTCGAGATGCTCATCGAAACCTATTTGTCCAAGGCTGGCTCTGACATTTTCCTACAGTATGACCGGTGTCTAGCCGACACGATAATCAAAGTGTAGGAAACAATTTCAGCATGAACTGATACTATACATTGTATCGCCACTGATACGAGGCTTTCTGTCTTACGGCCCGGCAGTGGGATAGGCTTCAGCGTCGGCGTCGTGTCTTCCGTTTTGCTCTTCAAACGTACGCTCTCTTTGCTTGTCATGTTCGCACCGAGAGGCATGCTCACACGCCATTCGTCGTAGGTCGGCAATGGCCCATCATGATATCAACGGGTTCGTCACGAGTTATCTGGCGTTATATGTCCTGCAGAGTACCATGTTCTCTGACATCTCTGTCTTGTCAGGCTTCGGCGCGGGATATGCTATGAACGACTGCGACCGCCTCTTCAACCCTGCTCGTCTACCCGGCACGCGGATACTTTACCCAGATCAGCCCGCTCCTACAGCTACACCTAAAAAATCTGTGCTATGAGCATCCCTCCATATATAGATGATCGAAGTGTCTCCATGGGCGTCGTCCTCAGCGAGTCGCAACAATTAATATGGCCCACGCCAACTTACTTCGCTAGCCTATGGAAGTTCTCGTGGTCCAGTCGGACGACGTCTTCTCCAAACCTGCGTCAGCTCATTGGATCAGCGGCCGGTCATTATTAGGCCCTGAATCTATGGCTTCCTCTGTCGAGTTCCTTAGACTCTTAAGTTGGTGCGAAGGACACGCTTCGTGAAACATCGAGCTGAAACTGTTTAGAGCTTTAGATAGCTCGGCGTAAGGATTTACTATCTCCCCGGAGCCTTTTGAGGTTTGAGTTGAAAGGGAATCGCATTGAGCTAATAGCACTGGGATGCAAGTCGGCAATCGTCAGCCTGGGGGAATGGACTGAAAAATAGCTGCATTGAGTCTGTGAGCTACAAAGAGATCAACCGAAAAGCGTCTAGTTTTACCGACCAAAACAGCAGGCCATTGAGGGGTAAATTTCCTTGGCAACCGCCCAAAACTCTGGAGGGGGGGCTATCGAAGTATGCGTTCTCCGCCATCATTTTGTGCCTTTGGGGGAGGTCTCGTCTGATCTGTCATGAAGCTGTCTCCGATTTTTTGATGCTTCATATTCGGGTCGATACGTCGCTGCTCTTCCCCAAGAACGAGCCGTTTATATAGAATATCTAAAAGAACAAAATATGCGGTGATTAGTCACTGCTCAACAAACCAACAAAAAAGACAGTGAACTCTACAAACAAGACGAGACCACGGCAACAGGCGCTGCTAAAACTATAATTCGGAGCTGCCGTATGTCCTGCCTGACTTTGGGTGGCATGCTGAGGAAAGGTGAGAAAACTTGGTTTCCTACATCGAAACGGCTGGGCGAAAGCGAACACTAGTACTAGCATATGCAGCCAAATGTTTAACCGTAGGATTGGCATGTCTGAATGTCCAAAATTAGTCTCGGTGCGCGGTACAAAAAAGCCGCGTCCGACGTATGCCGGATATATGTTGGGATGGTGCCATCACCGGTATCCACAAACATATACTGATCCTTACCGATAAATGAGTCATTTCAATCTGTCCCTTATGAGCAATATACAAGCCACAGCAAGCGCCAAAGCAATATCTTTCTCACTAACAAAGGTCCGTCCAAGAGTCACCCCATGCGCGCTTATAACGCAGGAATTTCTCAAGGTCATGGTGGGGTCGAAGGGTGACCTTCAAATTTTGGCTTCCATCTGTAATGATGGCCAATGTCGGGATTTTCCGAAGAAAGGGAAGGTTTTTTCATTCACATGCCAGGGCGATCGTAAGCATCTGTAATGTGTTTAGCTGCCGGGGACTACCTCACGTTTACCCTCACCGTTGCATCGGGTGCGCTCAAGTCACGTTTTTGCTGCAATCGGCGATTTGCCGCCTGCACGCACTATCCGCACAAATCTTTCTCTCCCATCATCACCCACAAATTGCCTAGTTCTGGCACTGTCGCTCGCTGGCTCCTTTACCTTTCTCTTCGTCGGCCATGAATAATGCACTGACGATACGCACGCGGTTAACGGCATACACGTATCATGTTCTTCGCCGTCTTCGCCGGCGGCGTTTTAGTCTTCGGCTCATCGTTTTGGGCGCAGCGCTCGCGCTCATTACCTTCTTAACCGTGTTCGCTGGCGACAACGACGATGGAATCCCTGCCTCTCGACTCTCTGTCAGTTTACGACACAGGAAAATTCAATCCGAAGACCCTCTCGACTGGCTCCAAGAGGATGACAATGATACAATCCCATCGATCAAAGATACCTCTCATCGTACCAATCAACTGCTTCGCCGAGTACTCAACAACTTTCCAGCGTCGCGATTACGTTCCAGCTCAACACAACATCGCGACTTGTCCGAACAGCACAAGTATGCGCCGAACGGCCTGCTGGAAATCAATCCCCTTGGTCCTCACCCCATCTTCGAGCTCCTCGAGTCTGCGGAGAAGAAGTGGCAAGAGAAGCTCAGCCGGTCAAGTCGAACCCTTCGTGACGCGGTGACCGAATATCAACGGCGATACCACCGTATGCCGCCCAAAGGGTTCGACAAGTGGTGGAACTTCGTAGTCGAGCACGACGTGCAACTGCCGGATGAGTATGACCGCATCAACCAGGACATGTCACCGTTCTGGGGGATGAAACATGGCGCTTTGCAAGAACTCCAGCTTGAGCTGCAAGATAAGATGGACACGTTTACGATTGGAATCGAGGATCACATGGCCTCGGTTGTCGACTACAATTTCCAACCCGGCGAGTACGAGAGGTCTGGGACCATGCGCGCCTTCGAGCAGCTTGATCAACTCGAGGCGCTGGAGAAGTGGCTGCCAGACTTCAACGCGACATTTTCAATGGACGATGGTAAGCACTGCTCGTCAGGAGATTAGCTCCAGAAGATTAACAATTGTTCTTCTCGCCTAGCACCCCATCAATTCATTGACTACGAGATGCGTATGGGCCTCGTTGAGCGAGGTATGGGGGAAGAAGGTGAGTTCGCTTATGCAGCAGCAATAAGCCCGATGTCGTTCTAAGCTAACGTATTGCCTACCGCTCAGACCAACCTGATGAGGGTTTTGACGAGGCACATCTTGGATGGGCATCCGCGTGCCCTCCATTCAGCCCGTTGAGATCGGAAGACCCACACCAGAAGCTCAACGTGTCCGTGCTCTGGGAACAACCAAAGAGCTTTATCCACGATCACAAGCTCTCCATGGATCCTTGCCTCCACCCAACTCACGCTCACCTCAATGGCATGCTCAACAACTACGGAATCGGTCCCAGGCCGAACCCATCCCTCCACCCCATCTTCTCCCTTTGTTCTTCGCCGCTGCACTCTGATATCCTCACCGTTGCGACCGAAGGCTGGACGGATGATCCAGGGGACGACCCAGTGTGGGAGGATAAGACGGAGGAACGCCTTTTGTGGCGAGGTACCAATACCGGCGCGGTCTTCATCGAGAAAAACGACTGGGATCTGACCCAGAGGGTACGCTTGATCGATATCGCAAATCGAAAGGAAGGAACCTTAGACGTCATTCGGAGTCCTTCGATTCCCGAAGACCTCCCTGGCCCGAGGCGACCTGTCGACCTCAAGTGGATGAACGACGAGTTCATGGATATCGGCTTCGTAGACAGGGCGATCCAGTGTGATGAGAAGATCTGTGAGACCATCGAGAGGGATCTGGCGTTCAAGGAGCGGAAAGCTCAAGAAGAAGCGAATCTGCACAAGTACATCTTGGACGTGAGTACGCCCTCTGAGGATCTAGATGTTCTTGAACCAAGTGTGCTCAAAATTCGTGGGATTTCCGTCCTTAGATCGACGGGAATGGCTGGTCTGCACGCTTCAAACGGCTCATGACGACCAAGTCGCTGGTCCTAAAGACTACGATCTTCCCTGAATGGTAAAGCCGTCCTGGAACACATCTCGTCTTCAGGATCCCGCGCTTACATAACCTATTACTCCCTCCAGGTACACTGATCGCGTACAACCATGGGTGCATTACGTCCCCGTCAAAAACGACCTCACAGACCTTTACGATATCATGACCTTCTTCAGGGGCAATCCCGGCGGCGATGGAACACACGATTCCATCGCCAAGACCATTGCCATGCAAGGACGCGCGTGGAGCTTGACGTTCTGGAGGCGGGTGGATATGGACGCTTATATGTTTAGGTGAGCCAGCGATCGTTCTTGCCCTCTGATTCATCCTTCAAGCACACAATAACTCCTGTGTCTTTAAAGGTTGTTTTTGGAGTTCGCACGGGTATTAAGTCAGGATCGCGAGTCGCAAACGTTCACCTGGGACGACTTGTTGACAGTGGAAACAGAGGCGCCAGAGAGGCTAATTTGAAGGCCTCGCCTCACTTGTCCAGGTATGTAATCTTCATCTGTCTATTGCTGCTTTCCTGGCTCATATCGTTCTTTCGGTAGAGGCTAGCGAGCTCGTCATTCGATTTCATCCATTTGCATCGGAATTGGCGGTCGTGCTCCCATTGCCTCTGGAGCTGGAACTGGACGATATTAATATTAGGGTACCATACTCCTTGGGTGCAGCATATTTGTTAAACTTCGCCGGTCAATTCTTTGTCTCCTGCATAGACTATTATACACATCACTGTAAATTATACACATGTTATTGATGGAAG